>MCJB01030659.1:0-29681 GCA_002018475.1 Nicotiana obtusifolia
GGGGGGGGGGGGGGGAGGGGTCAGTTGGTGAGCCGTTGGATTACCTGGGATCAACGGCTCAGATCTACACTTAACCAAACGACGTCGTTTGGGTATAAAGAGGAGTTGGGTCTGGGCTGATCCGGTCCACTTTGTATTGGGCTCATCTAGTTTTAATTAAAGCCCAATCCGAGTTCTTCTTTTTTTTCCTCTTTTGTTTTATTTTTAATTTCTTGTGTTTTTAGTTTTCTTTTTATTTTAAAATTAAAAATCCTAATAGTTAAAAAATCCTAAATTACCTAAATGTGAAATTAAGCTAATTAACTAATTATAATAACACTTAATTCTAAGAATTAAAGATTAAAGATTAAGAAAAATGTAAAAATGAACTATTTTCATGATTTTTTCAATTTTTATTAAATAATTGATTACTAATTTAATCCTAAAAATGTAAAAACAAATCCTAAATGCAATGCATGATGTTTTTGGTATTTTCATGATTTAGTTAAGAATTAAACAAGCAAGAAAATGTAAGCAATTAAAAATCTACTAAAATTTTTAAAATAGCGAATAATAATTAAAAATCTATTTACTTTATTATTATTATTATTATTATTATTATTATTATTATGTTATTTTTGTTTTGATTTTTATAGGAATATTTTGGGTGTGGCAAAACTCACGTGCTCACAACTATTATACAACCTGAGGATTAAACATACTTTTTCATAAAAAGCCTTTGTTTAATTTTCTTTTTTCCTTTTACTAAGATAACTTAATTACGTAAAACTAATTAATTTAATTCCTATTACTGGATATAAAATTTTAATTAAGGAGTGCCGGAGAATTACGACTTTAGTTATAGTTCCTATTCTTTCTTTATTTTTTTTTTAAGCTCTTACTAAATAATTAAATTATATAGAATCAAGATATTACCTCATCTTATAATTGTATAGATATTTACCCCCGATAAATTTATTCTAATCTAATTTAATCCAAAATAATTAATTAAAACTAAGACAAAACCTAAAGTGTACACGGAGAAAACATGAAAAGAAGCATATTATCACTAAGTTCATAACGTGCAGTACCATACAGTGACCATAAACTTATATAGTAATATTCTTTTACTAATTGAAAAGGTTATGTTTAGGACTTTTTACTTAGTTCAAATAAGAAAAAATTTAACAAGCATATCTTAATTGATTTTAAAGTCCTAAATATTAAAAAAAATTAACTCAAATTATAATTTTATCCGATATAAAATTTTATTCAAGGAACCCCAATGAACATCTAGAAGCTCGAAATTTAATAGAAGAAGAGATTTAGCCATATATAAAAGTTGAAAATAAACTGAGTTTAACAACATATTATGATGGATGACAAAATAGATTTATGTAAACAAATTATGTGGAAGCAAAAGGAAATAGCTGAGGTAAACTTCCATTAGCGACTATTGAAAAGTTAGGACTAATACTCCTTAAAAATTATATAATAATAAAAAAAGGAGCTTTACTTAATGACTTCGATAATTTTAATTGAGAAGATAGGATTTTTGCATTATAACTGTTTAAAAAAATTCAGTTATTAATTTTAATAAAGACAAATAAGAAAGTGGTTTAAGTCACTTCTATAATACCTTAGAATCCTAACGAATGAACAAGTTCTTTTTTGAACTTTCTAGGAATTACGTGTGATTTCAAATAAGGAAAGAATTATTAAGTAATATGTAGTTGTCTTCAAAGTCTTAAATATTAAAAATATTAGGAGTTCCTACGTAATTCAGATAAGGAAAGAAAAGTTTAGTTGATTTTAAAATTTTAAAAAGTAGAAAAATTATTTGATTACGATTTCGTCCAATATAAAATTTATTTTAAAGGATAAAAAGGTGAAAGACATTTTGCAAAGCACCTTCATGCTTTTAATATAGTATATATTAATTAATTAGAGATGTTTAAAGAGTGATAAATGTACTTTAGATAAATCTTTTTATGATAAAGGCTATGTATCATTCTTATGGAGTATAAAAAATATTAAAAGACAAATAATATATAGGGGAAAGTAGTATGTGGAGGCGGACCTATGCTATACAAAAAGAGGTCACAGGCACCTATAAAGTTCGGCAAATTTCTTAAGTATACATATATACGTTTTTAGAAAATAGTAATATATTAGTAGTGGACATAACTATCTACGGTCTTAATTATCCCCATATACTTGGTTATTCGATAATTGTTACCCCCTTGGACGATCTCATCACAGGAAAGTGACATGCACTCGCCTGCCACGTAGATTTTTCTATCTATGTGGCATTTTTTTGAAAAATAAAATATAATTTTTTACCTTCTTAAGTATGCTACTTTTTTATTCATATAAATTTATTAAAAAACTTGGTTAGAACTGCATTATTTAAGATAATTTTTTTTTATTTGGCTAAGAAAGTAAAGTTTTAGTTATTCTTTTTTGAATTTGACCTGAAAATAAAGATTTATACAATTGAAATAAATAGTCAAGGCATCTAAACAGTTATAAAAATATATAGTTTATTATTTTGGCTATAATTTTTTATATAACTCTAAATTATGGTGCTCTAAAAATATTTTTATTTTACAGATTTTACCTGAAAAAGTAAAAATACACAGTTGAAATAAATAGTAATTGCATCAAATGAATAAATAAAAAGAGCAAGTTCATTATTTTGGCTATACTTTTTTTATTTGGTAAAAAATAATGGAGTTGTAGCCATCTTTTATTGATTTGGCTCGAAAATAAAAATACACAATTAAAATAAATAGACATTATATATAAAGAAAAAGAACAGGAAATATACACAACTGGTACTCCATCATTTTTGTGTAAAATTTTTTTATTGGGCTAAATAATGGAGTTCCTACCAAACCTTTTACAAATTCGGCTGAAAACAAAAAAAGAAATATGCAGTTGGAACAAATAAACATTATATCTTAGAAGAAATTAAAAAGCATAAAAGTTAGAGTAAAGTCGTCCACATTGTATGTTAAGACGAAGCAAGAAGAAATACATAGTTGTAGCAAATAAATCATTAAATATTACTATGACAATTAAAAGTTAAAAATAACTTATTTGGAAGCTGATTTTTTAATTTTTCTTCACTTCCACGCGCTTAAAAGAGACTCTTTGCCACATCAACATCCAAAGAGTAATGACTCTCAAAATACCAAATTTAAATGAGTAATTAAGACCACAAATAATTTAAATATATAACTAATAATCCGTCCCAAATTTGAAAGGGGGTTTTTGGTATTCCGCCTATAATATATGCTGGCTTTGTCTTTGTCAGTGAGCGGTCCAAATTAAAGTAAGTTAGAGGCTAGACAAAGATGAAGATGAGAAACTTAGAGATTGATAAACTTGAAAGTAATCGGATGGCCATGCATTGATGATAGGAGCCCAACTGTAGGCATTCATTTCTCCATTAAATGACTCTCCTAGTTGGAGGTACCTTAGACCTTTAATTTATTATTTTCTCCATCGTAATTTACGCGATATTCTTTTCTTTTTAGTTTGTTAAAAAAAAGTATTATTTTTTTATATTTAATAATAATTCAATTTTATTTTTTTATTTTTACCTTTAATGACATGATTCTAGTTCTATAATTTATTTAGGCCACAAATTTTTTATTTTTATTTTTAAATTTCTACGTCAAATTAAACAGTTTCACATCATTGAAAAGGAGGGAGTACTGTTTATATGAAAGAGGCATCTTCTCTTCTCCTATCCCTTGAGTTCGTTCACCTACGCTTATCGCATCATTACATTATAGCTAACAAAATAGCACCATAATTTAAAAGTATCATCAATATATACAGTGCGAAATTCTTTACATATGATGTACATGACTATTTAAACTATACATGGTACAAAATTAATTTGTTAAGCTAACGGTGTATATAACTCAAATTCATATGCTAAAGATTTTATACTCCATATGTCCTACCTTATTTGTTTACTACTTCTGTCGATTCACAATAATGGACCATTTTACCTTTTTATTTTGGTCCAAAATAAGTGTCTATTTACATAATGAAGAAGAAATTAAATTTATTTTTCCAAAATTTACTCTTATTTACATATTCTAAGTTTCTAATGTGTCAAAGTAATAATTAATTAAGATTAATTTGATGAATATATCTTTTCTCTCTAGCAATTTGTATTTTCTTAATGAATGTGCCAAAAATAAAATGGTTACTTATCTTGGATGGTAGAGTACTTATTAATGTTTAGTTGCGGAATTCTAGAAGCTTTAGGCGAATCAAGTGTAAGTATATATATGTAGATAGTTCTCTCTCTCTATATATATATAGTATACTATAGTTGCACACAGAACAAGGCCAACCAAAGAAAGCCACATCAAAGAGAGCTAGTTGTAGTTTGAGGTGGAAGAATTCAGTTCTCCTGCTGGGAGTTTCTTTTTTCTTTTTCCCTCTTGTGATTTATATCTGTTGCTCAATGGCTGTGGTTGGTCCTCTGATTCATGTGAAGCTCCTTCTCCCCTTAATACTTCTATGGCTCAACTTTAACTCATCTCTCCCTCTCACTCAAGGTACTTTTGCTTTCACTACTTCTTTCATTTCTTTCAAAGAAACATTTTCTTGGAAGCCAGGTGATGATAAAGAGAAAGAAATGAAGTGGAATTAAGTGCCAGAATTTTGTTCTCAACTTCTATTCCTTGTTTTTCTGATGGGCTAAACGTACGTGTTTTGTCCTAAACATTTCTTTTTCCTCTTAATAGCTTCGTTTTCTTGTTTCTTGAGCATATACATTTACTGCAAGCACCTTTTTATCAGAATGATCAGTCCTAGTTGCAGTCAGATGCTAGAATTCAGAAAATAAAAATAAAAATAAGAAAAAGGGCAAAAAGAGAAAGAGTGGGTAGCTAACTAATTAGAACTGCATCAGATTTTCCAGAGCTAATCAACCATCAGTATAAAATAATTTTTATACTATCAGATCTCCCGAAGTAACTTTTACATAATAATTAAAGTCATCTAAAAAATAACTATACGATTAACCGTAACCGATCATATAAAATAACGTGGGCAAATAAGATAGGCAAGTTCTTGATATAACATGTTAAAATATGCCTTAAGTGTAAATACACTATTAAATCCTACACTTTATAATTTCTAACAGTGGGAGTCTTTTGTGTAAAACAGCAAGCAAATGGGAACCATGGAAAGATCAATATCCATTCATAAAATCTGCCAGCTCATTCTCATCATTATCAAAATCTTGGAGCAAAAAGGCAAATTATGACTACATAATAGTGGGAGGAGGCACAGCTGGTTGTCCTTTGGCAGCAACTTTGTCACAGAAATTCAGTGTGTTATTGCTGGAAAGAGGAGGAGTTCCATTTGCAAATGCAAATGTGTCATTCATGCAAAACTTTCATATCTCTTTGGCTGACACTTCACCATCTTCTGCTTCCCAAATTTTCGTCTCAACTGATGGAGTCTTTAATTCAAGGGCTAAAATCTTGGGCGGAGGCACTTGCATCAATGCTGGTTTCTACAGTCGCGCTAGCTCAAGGTTTGTAATTTAACTCTCATCTGATCTGCTTGCGCCCTTCATGTGTACATTTCTTGTTGCTAACGTTCTCTTGCGTCGTTGAGTGCGGCCCTTTCTCGTGCACCGATTTCCTAATTTAAGTGATGGTGTTTGATGGGCACCAAGTGTAAGCAAGAAAGAATTTTAAAATTTGTGGTCTAAAACAAGCCTTAATAATTTATGTAACTGTAAAATCTCGTTAAGAATAAAATAAAAAATTTAAAGGTAATTTATTTCTAAATATAAAAATATGTCATTCTTTTTATTTTTTGGGACAAACTAAGAATGAAAGAGTAATATCGTATAAATTGGGATAGAGATAATTGTTTGTTATTATTTTAATTGAATAATCTATAAAGTCCAATTTTGTAAAAATTCTTTACATTATACATATATAATCCTTGAGTTGTATTATTGTATGGTGAAGATTCTATTAGGTTTGAATACATTTAAGAAAAGCCAAACTGAAGGTTGGTCAGTGAATAATGATCTCCCAACTAGAAAAGTGAAACCAGCTCATAGCTTTCAATGGTGTTAGATCTTTTTTCAAGTCATAGTTAATTGACCTGGCTTTGCGCCATCAAATCAATGGGAGAATTGTGTTCTAATTTTGTTAGCTTCTATATCAATACCCCCGTCACATGTTTGTCAAATTCCTAAAATGGAAGAATTACCGGCAGGGCGGCTCAATAATATTAGAAGCCTAAAGCCAAACTAGCATAAGTGGCCTTTAATCTCTTTTCCAAAAAAAAAAAGAAAAGTAATTTTCTTATATACTATAATTTATTTAAAATTTAATTTTTTAGCTTTTTGAGATGTAAAATTATAAATAATTATTTTAGTATAAATTTCTTCTAATAATTCTTTTTCAATCAGTAATATAGCTAATCCATTCAATTTTTCTTGCGCCATGGTTGATTTTACGTAAGATTTTATCAATTTTAGTTTTAAAAAACTTCTTTCAAGTTTCTAGTTTGTGGTAGAGGGCGGCCAGAGGCAATTGTTACAAGAACTGGTCTTATTATTCTAAGTAATATAAGCATTTGAAAAGAATCAAGTCTTTTTATCTGATTGAGAATATCTACTAGAGTACTATCATCTCTTCTTTTTTAGGATTGTATCAATGATTCAACCTTTTTTTTCCTTAAGTTTTGAATAATCGGATTCATACTTTCTATTTGACATATTTAAGTTTTGATAAATATTAAAATGATAATATATGCATACATATTGTAATATCAAGAAAAACAAATGTTAGATGAAAACTAATACTAAAAATTTGGAATATAAGAACCCGATTCATTAACTTGATGTGAAAATAAATATTTGTTGCTTTCATAATATACTTCTCGTAGACTTTAGCTTGATAGACGAAAAATGCAGAACAAAGGATTTCTTGGAGGCACAAAGGAAAAATATAATAGTAGTAATGTTTGGTGAGAACTGAGAAACATAATTTTTTTTTGAATATTGTGAAAACCAAGAAAGAAAGTGGAAAGATTTACATAATATTTAACGAGGAAAGGACACTATCTCTATTTCTTTCATAAGTTTTGCATTTACATGTTAGGGGCCCAATTTTAAGGAACATAGATATTTTTCCTTTTCATTTTTACTAAAATATGTAATAAGAGTAAAAATACTTAATTTAAAATAAAATTATAGGGTAAAAAGTGAGGCCCCCTAAAGTTGGGGGCAAAAGCTTGGGCTTCAGTGGCTTTACCCAAAAGCCGGCCCTGTTTATCGTAAACAATTCCTCTACCTTCACAAGGAGTAGAAATGACACCACGTAGCCACTCTAAAGGGCTGCTATTTAGGAATTAGCCAGTATATCCTAAATTTCAGTTTTCCAGTTTAAATTTTCGGCCAAAAATATTCTGAGTTGTCCTGAAATTAAGATTTTAAGTTTAAAATTTCAGGACAAAATAAGTACTGGCTAATCTCTAAATAGCATCCCTGCCCCTCACAAGGTAGTCTCTCTACCTTCACAAGTTACATGTAAGGTCTACATAAATATCACCCTCCCCAGACCCCACTTGTAGAATTATACTTAGTATACTGTAGAAAGAGGTATTTTCTCTCGCTCTTATTATTGGTTGATTCAACTTCCGATAAACGAAAAAGGCAGGTGATTCAAAATTAATGCATAATTGTCATCATCACTGCACGTAAAAGAGTATCTGTAAGTAGACATTACAATCACCAAAATACTTTATGATTCAATTAGTGAAGCCATTGAGTGTGACTGTTTATGTCTTTTGGCAGTCTAGCTACGTACACCACTTTTCTAAATCAATAGGGTTGTGTTATTTTCAGAGTTGATTAGTTGCTAAGAGGAACAAATGATTTTGTGGGGATGCTCATATGGTTAGACCCCATTATTGATCTTGATGTATGTTACTCTTTTTAGTAAATGAGTGTCGTTTTAGACAAACCAATTTTGGTCCAAAATAAGTGTTGTTAGAAGTAATTAGTCAAATAACTCTTATCATTAATGTTGTTAAATTATTTTCTTAATTGATGGCGTCAAGACCTTAGACGACACTTATTTTAGATCGGAGGGAGTATTTGGAAAATGTTTGTGATTTCTTCCGTTGTTTCCTGAACATGAAGCTGGAGGGTACTGTGTCCTTAACTTAGGACATCTTTGGAAAGCCACCATATAATTAGATTTAGGTGTAATTATGGTGTAATTATATAGTTTTGGCATGTTTGTCTAACCAAGTAATTACTTGGTCAACATATAATTGAGTGTAATTGAGGGAATGTAATTACACTCTGCAGTAGGGGGAAGGAGCTGAGAATTGCTAGTAATTACATAGTGTTTCTTCTCTTTGAATAGTTGTGCATGCGGTCAGGGCCGACTTTAATGGTGTAGCTAATAAGGCTTGTGCCTTAGGCCCCCAAAATTGGGGGCCCCCATTTGAAAAAAAAGGTTTATAGGTATTAAATTAAATAAAATTTAGTACCTCTAGTACAAAAGTAGACTTCTTCATATAAAAGAAAAGAAATTTTTTAGATATGTAAATAAAGTAATCTTTTGACTTATTTAAAATGGGCAGTATGAGTAGTTTTTCTAATGTGTGAATCGGAATTGATTTGACAAGAAAAAATAGTACAAGTAGAAGATATTATATATTCTTAATTCTTTTCAAATGTTTATATTGCTTACAAAATAGTGTTAACAATTCCTATTACAATTATCTCAGCGGAAACAAGTTTTTCAAAATTAATTTTGCTAAGATCAAACATGTTTCAAGAAAGATTAAATGTGTTGGCTATATTATCAATTAAAAAGAAATTATAGGAAGAAATTGATAATAAAAAAATTCTTATAACAAGTTTGTATCTTAAAAAGTTAGAAAAATAGACTTTAATATAAAAATATTTATTATAATCTTCTAAAAAATGTAGGTCTTACATTAAATTTGGCTTTAGGCCACATATATGTTTGAGGTAACCCTGCACGCAGTATCTGACTATCTGTCTCCATAAGTGCTTTTTGCCTAGCATGAAATGCACAATTATTTAAAGACTAACCAGACATGTGGTTGGTTGTAAAGCCATAGATACCCACAAATCCAGCCCACTACCTACTTAAAACATCCCCAACTACCAGGCTTCTATCCTCATTTATTATATTTACTACTTAAGGCCAATGAATTTTTAATTTTCCTCTTTATGATAGCGGCCATTGTGCTTACAACGTTTAAATCATCATACTTACTATTTAGCACAATGGTTGTTCGAATAAAAATATGAAACAGAAATGTCGGTACATAAGCAATTAATGTCTTTTCTTCTGCTAATATGCATGTAAACTTTGTAATTTGTAATTTTAACAGTTTAACTTCTATACACTAATAACGTAAACTTTATTTCTTTTATGTTAGTAGATCACCTTAGAAGTATTTTAAAAGTAACTAGCGATAACCAGAAGAAGTAGTAACCTGAAAAATATGACAAGTAATTACAATATTCTACTGTAGATATGTTAAGATTTTCATTTACACTGTCAGTGAATATAAGATAAATCTTTACAGGAATATGGCTTGCATAGCTGTGGCCTATGTTTGACTAGAAAAGTCCAGCTTTTGAGAACATCTTTTTAAAAATTTTCTTATTTCTTTTTTTCTTGGTGGAGGTTGGGGTGGCTAGTGAGTGCACTAGGCACAGAATCAGTGTTGCTGCATTGAGGTACAAAAATTGATGGCAGATTGATGTATTGATCATGTTATGATCCTTTGACCTTGCAGTTATATCAAGAAAGTAGGGTGGGATTCTAAACTGGTGAATGAATCATACCCCTGGATTGAGAAGCAAATTGTTCATAAGCCAAACTTGGCACCATGGCAAAGAGCTGTAAGGGACGGTCTTTTAGAAGTTGGTATCTCACCTTTTAACGGATTCACGTATGATCACGTATATGGAACCAAGTTTGGAGGAACCATTTTCGACAGATTAGGTCGTCGTAAATCTGCAGTCGAACTACTCACCTCAGCTAACCCTGAGAAGCTTCATGTTTTGGTCCATGCAACAGTTCAAAAGATTGAGTTTGACACATCAGGTATTACATGTCAAATTAATCTAATATATTTAGTCCAAGATATAGTAAACTCGTACTAGTAAAAATCTGTCGTCAGTGAGATGAGATAATAAAATTGTGTAGGAAAGAAGCCAAGAGCAGTAGGAGTCATCTTCAAAGATGAAAATGGGAACACCCACAAGGCATTTCTTTCAAAGAGAAGAGGAAGTGAAATTATAGTGTCATCTGGTGCTATTGGAAGCCCACAAATTCTCATGCTCAGTGGAATAGGACCAAAGAAAGAATTGGACAAGTTGAACATCCCGGTGGTACTTGACAATAAATTCGTAGGTAAAGGCATGGCAGACAACCCCTTAAACACCATATTTGTTCCCACAAATAGGCCTGTTGAGCAGTCGCTGATCCAGACGGTTGGAATTACTAAGATGGGGGTCTATATCGAAGCTAGTAGTGGATATGGACAAACCGAAGACAGCATTCATTGCAATCACGGTGTTGTTTCAGCTGAGGTTAGTCGTAAAACTTTCCAACTTTTTTAAAGTAAAGTTAGAGGTCACTTTTATCTTGCGCTTATATATGTCGCTGGTTAAGGAACACCTGATCAGTACCTGCAAAGTAGGGTTGAGTTTTTTAAGTAGCAGTTCTTGTCTTGTCAGAAACATCCTCATTAGTTTACGTACCAAAACAAGCTGACAAGTTTTAGTGGCCGGAGCCAGAACATGGCTTATGAGACATAGCATTTACCCTTAAACTCCTCGAGACTTCATAATAGAAGGCGCTAGGGCCTTCAATCCTTTTTCTGACATATGTTGCATGGTTTGGAATAACCAGATAGGGCAACTGTCCACCGTTCCTCCAAAGCAGAGAACACAGGAAGCAATTGAAGTGTACAAAAGAAACAAGAAAAATGTTCCACAAGAAGCATTCAGGGGAGGTTTCATATTAGGAAAGATAGCTACACCGTTATCAACAGGGAAGATTAGCCTAAAGAGTACCAACATTGATGACGTTCCTTCGGTCACCTTCAATTACTTCAGCCATCCACGCGATCTAAAGCGATGTGTAAATGGCATACGCATTATGGAGAAGCTTGTGAAGTCAAAACATTTCACCAACTACACACAATGCGACAAGGAGACATTGGACAAGTTGCTCAACATGAGTGTCCAAGCTAATATTAATCTTATACCGAAACACACTAATGATACAGAGTCACTTGAACAGTTCTGCAAAGACACTGTGATCACAATATGGCATTATCACGGGGGTTGCCATGTCGGCAAGGTGGTAACCCCTGATTATAGGGTTATTAATGTCCACAAGCTCCGTGTCATTGATGGTTCGACGTTCATTGAGTCACCAGGCACCAATCCTCAAGCCACACTTATGATGATGGGCAGGTAAAATCATACCTTAATTACAAGTTTCCTGAAGAGGTTTCGCAGTCAATTATACTAATTGATTTCTTTGATGATGCATTTGATGCAGGTACATGGGAGTACAGATTTTAAGAGAAAGATTAGGGAGAGCAGCTGGTTTGTAAAGAAAATAAATCCATTTCTTAGTTTCTTTTTGCTGGGGACAGTTGAGTGGTAGTAGGTGGCTGGAGTGGTTCTTTTGACATAAGTGCAAGTTTTGTCATTTTAATTCTTTGGCAAACAGTTATGTGGAGTTTGTATAGTTTGGCTTGTCATAAAGAAGGCTACATAGGATGAAAAAACTTACTCACACCGGTGTAACTACATTAGTTTATCCTGGTTAAGTGATAGGTTGAGGTGATTATATACATTAATTAGCCATGATTATTGAGTGTATATGAAAGACAAATGTCATTTATGTAAATGCCGAATGTAAGTTTTTTATTTTTTGTGCGCCCTCCATAAGTAATGTATATGAAATGCTTGTTGTATAACAGGCATCTGTATTCTAAACTTCACATCTTTGAATATCACTCTTCTTTTTGCTTCCTTTTAAGGTAAAACTTGTTTCTTGAATTTGATTCAATTTGTTAAATATATCCATAAGCCCAATGTGAGTTTTTCTAGTTGGATTTGCCCCCCCCCCCGGTCGTTCAATAAGAATGGATAAGAAGCTCGTGGGATTGACGTGAGGGAGAAGGGACAACTATATTTCTGGGAGCAAACTTTGGGCGAATATGAAACCCATGGATATAAGTTACTCCTTGAAATGAACGACAATTCTGAATCCGCTTTCTTTCGTTTGGGCTTTCTTTCTTCTAATTTTACGCGAGCCAATTATGCGTGGTGCTGAAGAGGAAGTAAATGCACTACCGCGCCGCGGGGCGCTAGTGCAAATTTCCTGCAGAGTGAAAAAATAGCCTCTGAATTTTCCCACTAATGCGGCGCCCGGTGCGCCGTGGTAGTGTATTTTCTCGCCAACTTGTCCCACTTCGGCTTGGAAAGTATAGTTTCGTCCGGGCCTTTCTTACAAGGTATACATACATCAAAATCACAAATTTTAGGGGACTTTTATCCTTGGAAGCTTTTGGAGAGCATTGGAGGCTGCAAGACACAAGATTTCATCGTTTTTCCATTAATTCAATACGGGAGTTTGGATTGTAACGTTAGATTGATGTTTTCTTACTCTTTAAAGCTATAAGCAATGCAACTATGAATCTTATGGAGAGTAGGAATGTACTTCCCTAGTGAGTCTTATCAAGGTTTGATGTCTAAGCTAAGCATCAAACAACAAACAAGTTAAAATTGCCACTACTTTCCTTCTAAAGCAGTCAAATGAATCACACACAATCAATAAAGAACATGCACTAGATATAGCAATAAGAGTACACAAAGTTTAATTTTTATTAGAAACTTGTGAGATGTTGGCCCGGGCCCAACGGCTAGAGTGAAGCTTCACGTTAACAGATTTACAAACATTTTCATCTCCATTGGAATTATCAAAACAAATAGCAGAAGTAGCAACTAAATCTAACATTCTGCTAGTGTTGTTACCAAAGATAACATATATTCTTTTCTCCACTTTCAGCAGTCTACAAAGATGAATTCATGAAGTTCACACAGAAGAAGAGAATAGAAATTATAAAAATTGTGAAGGTTCGTGCCAACTAATAAGCACTGCGCAAACCTGAGAGCACAGAAAGTGGCAAGGTTGCGTCCAATTTGTCGTTTCCTTGCACATTCATATCAAGGAAGAACACGTTTACAAGAAAATACAATGGAACAATCAGTGGAAGCCTAAAAGAAGAATAGCACCTTAAAATTGCAGAAGATGAAATCTAAAGGCAATGTGCCTGTAATATGTAGGAAAAAATTTCGAATAACCACCTTTAGTATTGTCAATACTTTCTTGTCTTGAATCAAGTGATAAACCTTCTCTGCTACCTGAGCATTTGAAGAAAACAATAATGACAATCAAAACCGTTACACAAACCAACTACCTTGAAAGCTTAATTAATCTAGGTTGAGAAGTCCCCAAAAGCTGATCTAACAATAAGAACCTAGTTTGGTACGCCTTGGCTGCGTATAATCAGTTGAGTTTCGATCTAATGTTCTATCTTTAGTAATTTGCGGAGCTCCACTACTCAGAACATCCCCCTTATCAATTCCCTTCAAGATACCCTATACATAAATTTGAGCAGTTAAGACTTCATCCAAACAACCTGAACATCAGATTAAAATCTGTTTATACTAAGTAAATATCGGATTCAAATCTCTCTGCATGTTACCAATTAGTCACGACTGGGTGGACATAATGCGAGAGGTTCGAGAGATTCATTTTGTGTATGCGAAGGAGATTATTAGAAAGAACTGTAATACCTTATTGTGTAACTTCACTCAACTAAAGAAACTTCAAATTAAACCCATTCATAGTGAAAACTGCAAGCCATCAGAACTCTTATCGTAGACACCAAGCGTTCGATATTTGAAGGTTAAGCATAGAGAAACATTGATCCATTCATTGAATCAAGCCAAAGTATCTGCTGCCTCAATAGACAAATACAACTTTACCTATTCGTTAAAATCACAATTTTAAGTCATCCTTGTATTCAAAAACCCATTATCTTCAAAGTAAGTAGTCACTCCAGGTAGACAACCTACAATGGGTAAGAAAAAGGACGGTCAGCTACTAAATGATTTTCTGGTTCAATTTCACTCTACAAGGATCAATAGATAGAAATACAAGAGCAATTTCTGCTTTTCTAGCATTTAAACACACACAAATTATCAAGGTAAACAATGAAGACGACATAATGTAGCAGGAAAAAGAAACAAACGATTAAATCTACCACAATAGTTAAATGGTATGCCTGAAAAAGAAGCGCTTAACGACAGTTTGGAAAACTACGTTGTATCCTCGATTTGCTATTGATGTACTTATGAAATACGTGAAATTTAAAGTGTTAAACATTTTAATTCATAATATTACTAAGTGCATCAATCAGAAGTTCTAATGCAATCATAAGAGCAATTTTTTTGTGCGTGTATATTTGTCTTGAATGGACGAAAACATCAGTGTCTTCTCAATTAACGCCTTATGTTTTTCAGCCTTTGCTAAAATTTGGCCCCGCGTGAATTTCAATGTCAGGCGCTGCATTTGCAAGCCTTTTGAACTATTACTTCTCCCGGTTCATAGTTTACTATAGTAGAAAAACAACTTTTATGTGAATGCCGGTTCAATATGCCATTGATATTCTGCTTCCTATATATGTGTGAGACATAGGCATCACCATCCACCAGTCACTGACAATATAACTGATCTCACAAATATATGGTACACTTGTTAATAATTTTATCCAGACATAACCAGGGCAGCACACTGAAAAGTTACCAGCAATAACTGGAAAATTTACACATTTTGAACTCCTTACCACTCTCCGTTCTCAGGTTCCATACGAACTACTTCAGCAAAACCCTCAAGTACTCATTTTGACCAAGCCTGTGCATGACATGAATGCAGATTATTGCTTTGATGCTGTGTTTGAAAGGGAGGGAGAAGGATCTATAATGAAACACATCAATACCAATAGAAAGTATATATATCTCTAGGCAGCAATACCAAAAATTACAAACCCGGAAACCCATATCTTTATATACGAAATTGGACTTGCAAGATGTTAGTTAAATTTTATTTGGACTTACAAGATGTTAGTTAAATAGTTTCATTATCGGACATGATTTACCCGGCATTTAGCATCAACAAAAGGTACCTTACAACTGAATAATACTAAAAGGGAGCATGTATCAGATTACCATTTTCTGGCAGTTACTCACTATTTATATTCGCTGACTCATTTAATAAGCAGTGCTATACTTCCACCTACAGTGCAGTTTAGTTTGCTAATAAAAGTACGACACAGAAGAAAACAATAGCAGCAATTAGTGAAATTTGTAGTAAAGCTATTACTACTAAACACGAAAGGACTGTGATGGATAAGAAGCAACGTAACTTTATTATATAACGGAGTAAAACAAATTCAAGACGAATAAAATCATCAACAAATGAAAATTAGGCAGTTACAGAACTAACATCTAATAGACAGTAAATCCTGCTCCTTTAACCAGGCTTGGGACCGGCTGTGTTATAGTATAACTCAAACACAGCCGGAGTTACAAAATTTTTTTAAAAGACTGGTGACAATTTTTTTTTTAAAAAGATAGGTGACAAAGAAGTTATCAGACACACTATCTGTTTTTTTATGCAAGGTCTGTGCGCTTGAATTAAAGATTGACTTATGTAACAGCCGAAGATAAGAGTATGGAGTTGTCGAATAAGCCAACATTGCCTATTTCAGTAGTATGTTATAGAATAGAGTCCTTTAATACAATGTGCTTCTCTCAGACAAAAATAACACTTAAGGGAAGTAAAGAAATGAAGCAACAGCACATCAATGGATGAGAGAATTCTCAGATAGTAATCATAATATTTCATGAATATTCAAAACAAAATAGAAAGGAGGAGATAGTAACTACCTGTATCGTACTTCAAAATGCCCTCGATCGTTTACATCAAATCTGTAGTGTAGAGTTAAAGTAACATCTTTGTTTTGTACATCATAAGCATGTTACTTTTCTATTAGGTTACTAAATTCATGAAAATGCTTTTCGAATAACTTCACTGTAAACTACATTATATCTAGAATATAATGGTCATCATGATTATTTGATGTAGGTGGTCGAATCAACAATCTGACACACTCTGAACTTTTAGCTCTCGATAATGCAACGTAGAGTTGACCATGCGAAAAAACAGGCTCGCGTAAATATATACCAATAAAATCTAATGTTTGACCTTGTGCTTTATTTATAGTCATTGCAAAAAATAGTCGTATAGGAAACTGTAATCTTTTGAATGGAATAGGGGCTTTTTCATCATTTGATGATATCAGTGATATTCTAGGAATAAACACATGTGTACCCTTAAAATCACCAGGGGCAATTTTAGCACTTATAACATGCGTTTTGAAATCACAACATGTTAATCGTTTGCCGTTACATAACCCTTCACAAGGATTCAGATTTCACAGTAATATAACTGGACAACTTTTTTGTAGAGTTAACTTGTATGGAGGCAAGCCAGAAGGGTTTAAAGTATGCAGAAAATCTTTAAATTGACTTTGATCGGTGCGTTCAACAGTTTCATCATAGCAACATGTGTCTTTGATGTAAACGAAGCATATCATTTAACTCATCAACAAAGTCATTTTTTGTTGTTAAAATAACACGAGAAGTTACTGAAGATGAATTAGAAAAGAACATACTTACATTTGGATATGTAATCTTAAATAATTCATCTAAAGATCGGTTCTTCTTCAGATGTAAAAGGAATAACTATAGAATCTGGAATGTCAATTTTGTTATCACAATTGACTTTTTCTGTTCCACATTTCCAATCCTCATCAAATATTTACAAAGGCGGGATCAGTTTTAGCACACATATTTTCATATAAATGTAATTTTTCAAGTCGATTCCAAATATTACAAATATAACAAGCTTTCACGGATAAAGTTTTCCTCTTTTCCATTTCGAACTACAGGAAGGGTTTGTCTAAAATCACCTTCAAACACAACTGCTTTCCCACCAAATAGTGCACGTGAATCCATAATATCTTTCAAAAGCAAATCAAAGACTTCAATCATCTTCTTCACCATTGATACTTCGTCCCTCACTACTAAAAATCAGCATTTTTGGGACCAAAAATTAGCGACCAACGTTGGTCTGCCACAAGAAGCGACCAACATTGGTTGCAAATTTAGAAAAAAAAATAAAAAAAAACTTAAAGCAATTAGCGACCAAAGTTGGTCGCCAACCGGTCGCTAAATTCGTCAACATTTTGACCGGACTGGTCAGACCAACCTGGTCAGACCAACCTGGTCAAAGAAAATTTACAATTAGCGACCAATATTGGTCGCAAAACTGGACCCAGGTTTAATATTAGCGACCAATGTTGGTCGCTTATTGAAGGGAAAATTTATGGGGAGATTAGCGACCAACGTTGGTCGCTTATTTGGAATATTAAAATAAATCAGATTTTATATTTTCGACCAACCTTGGTCGCTTATTGGAGGGAAATTTTATGGGGATATTAGCGACCAATGTTGGTCGCTTATCTGAAAAATTAAAATAACTCAGATTTTTTTTTGGGGACCAACGTTGGTCGCAAAAGTAAAAGTATATATATATTTGCGACCAAAGTTGGTCGCTTTCTTGTTAACATTTTACTAAAATTAAACTCAATTTTGTATTTACTGCATGTCTAAATAATATAAATGTAAGCCATTAACGCTTTTGTAATACAAGCGATTAATATGCAGTTAAGTGTATTACGGAGCGTGCGTGCAATACATTTGGTATATATATACTATATTATACTATATATATATATATATATCAAATATAACTTTAATATTTTTTATATATATATATATACCTTGATATATATATATTGATATATAATACACTATACAATATAATATACTATAGTATAGTGTATTATATAATACATATATATATAACTTGATATATACGACGCTATACTCTCTCTCTCTCTCTCTCTCTCTCTATATATATATATATATATATATATATATATATATATATATACTCGGTGTTATATATATTTATTTATATAAATATATAATACAGTTTTATTCATATAAATATGTATATACTAAGTGTATTGTATAGTGTATTATACAATACTCTCTCTCTCTCTCTCTCTCTCTATATATATATATATATATATATATAACTATACATATAAGAACATGAATACATATATAAGCATGAATACTAAGTGTAGTATATATACTAAGTGTATTTCATATACTAAGTGTCTTGTATAGTGTATTATACAATACACTATACTCTATATATAGTATAGCGTACTATATATCAAGTTATATATGTATATATATACTATGTGTATTGCATATACTAAGTGTATTGTATAATACACTTAGTATATATATACACTAAGTGTATTGCATATACTAAGTGTATTGTATAGTGTATTATACAATACACTATACTATATATATATACCCGGTGTTATATATATTTATTTATATAAATATATAATACAGTTTTATTTATATAAATATATATATACTAAGTGTATTGTATAGTGTATTATACAATACACTATATATATATATATATATATATATAACTATACATATATAAGAACATGAATACATATATAAGCATGAATACTAAGTGTAGTATATATACTTAGTGTATTTCATACTAAGTGTATTGTATAGTGTATTATACAATACACTATACTCTATATATAGTATAGCATACTATATATCAAGTTATATATGTATATATATACTAAGTGTATTGCATATACTAAGTGTATTGTATAGTGTATTGTACAATACACTTAGTATATATATACACTAAGTGTATTGCATATACTAAGTGTGTATATATATATAACTTGATATATATAGGATGTATTGTATAATACACTATACAATACACTTAGTATATGCAATACACTACTATATTATACTATATATATAAAAGCTATATTCGATATACTTTTAGCTAATGCACTAATACTTAGTGCATAGCATAGAAGTATATATATATACTAAGTGTATTGTATAGTGTATTATACAATACACTATACTATATACTATATATATATATATATATACATATAAATAAATAAATTAATATATAATATAGTATAGCGTATTGTATATATACATATACACTTATATTATACTATATATATATCGAATATAATTTAGGTATATATATATATATATATATATATATAAATATTAAAGTTATATTCGATATATATATATATATATATAGTATAATATAGTATATATATACTAAATGTATTGCACGCACGCTCCGTAATACACTTAACTGCATATTAATCGCTTGTATTACAAAAGCGTTAATGGCTTACATTTATATATTTAGACATGCAGTAAATACAAAATTGAGTTTAATTTTGGTAAAATGTTAACACGAAAGCGACCAACTTTGGTCGCAAATATATATACTTTTATTTTTGCGACCAACGTTGGTCCCAAAAAAAAAATCTGAGTTATTTTAATTTTCCAGATAAGCGACCAACTTTGGTCGCTAATATCCCCATAAATTTTTCCTTCAATAAGCGACCAATATTGGTCGCTAATTTTAAACCTGGGTCCAGTTTTGCGACCAAAATTGGTCGCAAATTGTAAATTTTCTTTGACTAGATTGGTCTGACCAGTTCGGTCAAAATGTTGACGAATTTAGCGACCGGTTTGCGACCAACATTGGTCGCTAATTGCTTTAAGTTTTTTTTTCATTTTTTTTTCTAAATTAGCGACCAATGTTGGTCGCTTTTGGTGGCAGACCAACGTTGGTCGCTAATTTTTGGTCCCAAAAACGCTGATTTTTAGTAGTGATGATTGCTTGAAGTGGCTGGACAAACAAGAAGCGAACTCAGTAATACTAGTTCCATTCGGAACAACAGGTTCCTTGTCTACTGAGCAAATCAAAGAGCTTGCAATAGGGTTGAAAAAGAGTCAACAAAAGTTCATTTGGATAGTGAGAGATGTTTGTTACCAGAAGGTGAAGAAATCAAAATTCCAAATATTACGAAGAGAAATTAGAAGGAAAATGGCTCCTTAGTTAAAGATTGGGCACCCCAATTGGAAATCTTAGGGTACTCGTCGACAGGAGGTTTCATGAGTCAATGCAGGTGGAATTCTTGCGTGGAAAGTATTACTATGGGAGTTCCATTAGCTACATGGCCTATGTTGTTTCACCAGCCAGGAAATGCACTACTTGTGACAAAAGCGCTGAAAATTGGCATCACTGTGAAAGATTGGGAACGACGTGATGAATTAATTACATCAACAACTATTGAAACTAATGTAAGTGTTGGGAATAAACCCCCTACAGAAATAATATTCATAGTAATAAAAAAGGAATAATAACGTCGCACCGAGATACGGTAATTAACAAGAATAAAAGAGTGACAACGACACCAAGATTTTTATGTGGAAAATCATTTTGAATAAGGGAAAAAACCACGGCCCCGAGACGAGCAACTGATATCACTATAGTAATGAATTTTATACTTTGTAGGTTCGAGTAAAATACTCCAAAGACCACTACAACACTCAAAAGAAATAACCCTCTTTTGATATTCCCACCTCACTACAATATTGCTCACTCTCTATTTTTCTCACAGACTATTTTCTTATACCTTATCTGTGAAACCTCACTCTTTCTTTCTCTCTTTGTTGGTGTGTAGAAATGAGAGCGGAAGCTCTCACACTTTTCCTTCTTTTTCTTCAATGTTGATAATTCGACAAAGTTGGCTACCAAACCAAAGAAATTTAACAAAGTTGGCTACCAAACCAAGAAATTTTCCTTAGGCACATGCCTATTACTTTGGCTCTTGAATGAGATGGACCCCATCAATCTTCCCGTCCAGTCTCATTCATTTAGAGGAGGTAGCACTGTCTTCTAGTTTAAGTGCATGCCGACAAGTTCTTTGCATAGCTTGAACTTGTCTCTTGGTACCACCTTGGTCAGCATATCTACGGGATTATCACTTGTAGAAATCTTCAAGGCTTTTAGAGATTTATTCTCTACCATTTCTCGAATCCAATGATATCTCACGTCGATGTGTTTGGTCCTTGCATGGTACATGGAGTTCTTGCTAAGGTCTATTGCACTTTGACTATCACAATAGATGGCATACTCTTTCTAATGCAATCCAAGCTCTTGAAGGAACCATTTCAACCATATCATCTCCTTGCCAGCTTCAATAGCGGCAATATACTCCGCTTCAGTTGTAAAGAGTGCAACACACTTCTATAACCTCGACTGTCATGATATAACTTGCCCTGAAAATGTAAACAAATATCTAGTAGTGGATTTTCTGTTATTAATGTCACCTGCCATATTAGCATCTATATAGCCATTCAAGATTGGATTAGATCCTCCAAAGCACAAACAATCTCCCGTGGTACCTCTCAGGTACCTGAGTATCCACTTGACTGCTTCCCAGTGTTCTTTTCCAGGATTTTCAAAAAACCTGCTGACAACACCAACTGCGTGAGCAATATCAGGTCTAGTGCATACCATTGAATACATCAAACTTCCGACGGCAGAGGAATAAGGAACTTTGATCATTCTTTCCTTTTCCTCCATTGTTGTAGGACACATCTTCTTGATTAACTTCAGATGACTAGCAAGAGGTGTGCTGACTGGCTTAGCGTTCTTCATATTGAAGTGTTCTAGTACACGTTCAATGTACTTCTCCTGAGACAGGCACAACTTTCTGCTTGTTCGCTCTCGAACTATCTTCATACCCAGAATTTGTTGTGCTGGGCCCAAGTCCTTCATATCAAATGACTTGGACAAATCTCCCTTCAACTTTGCGATCAGCCCCTTATTTTTTTCCTACAATTAACATGTCATCCACATATGACAACAAAATAATAAAGTTGTTGTCAGAAAATCTTTTATAGTATACACATGGATCAGAATATGTCTTTGTGTAAGTTTGACTTTTCATGAACGAGTCAAACTTCCTGTACCACTGCCTTGGTGCTTGCTTCAACCCATAAAGACTCTTATTCAGTTTGCACACCATGTGTTTCCTTTCAGCTACTTCAAATCCTTCTGGTTGCTCCATATGGATCTCCTCTTCCAAATCTCTGTGAAGAAATGCAGTTTTCACGTCCAACTACTCCACTTCAAGATCTAGGCTAACTGCTAAGCTCAAGATTGTTCGAATAGAAGTCATTTTGACAACAGGTGAGAAAATTTCATCGAAATCAATACCTTTCTTTTGCTCGAAGCCTTTTACCACCAATCGAGCTTTGTATCTGACCAGCTTGCCATTTCCATCTTTCTTGAGTTTAAAGATCCATTTGCATTTGAGTGGTCTTTTACCCTTTGAAAGTTCAACCAGCTTGTACATGCCATTTTTCTGTAAAGATTCCATCTTTTCTTGCATGACTTTCATCCACTGGTTCTTCTCTGGATGGAACAACACCTCCTTAAGACTTTCTGGCTCCCATTCATCAATGATAAGGACATACTCTGTGGAAGGGCACTTACATGACTCTACCCTTGGCCTCTCTGATCTCCTCAGAGGTTGAGGTTGTTCTTCTTCCTGAGTCGGGTGCTCTACTTGCTCGACACCATCATCAAATTGCTCATCCTGCTCAATAACCTCATCATGTTGCTCCCCTTGCTAGGCAACCTCGTCGGTCCTACTTTCTGCACTTGTGAGATTGTTAGAAGTAGAAGGAATAGTAACAAGGTTAGGAATTATACCATTCTGGCTTTCTCTAGCATATCATCAGCAGTTCCAACTTCACTTTCTTGGAAGACTACATCTCTGCTTCTGGTGACCTTCTTCTTTACAGGATCCCATAATCTGTATCCGAACTCTTCATCTCCATATCCGATGAATATGCAGGGAACAGATTTATCATCCAGCTTTGTTCTCTGCTCCTTTGGTACTGTGCAAAAGCTCCGCAACCGAACACCTTCAGATGCGAGTAGAACACCTCCTTGTTGGTCCAAACACTCTTTGAGATGTCAAAGGCCAACGGAACTGATGGACTCCTATTAATTAGGTAACAGACTGTCTGAACTGCAACAGAACAATGGTGTTGTTCATCCCTTTGGCTATGCCATTGTGTTGTGGGGTTCCAGGAACTGTCTTTTCATGTCTGATCCCATGGCTCGAATAGTACTCTTCAAATTTCCTTGAAATGTACTCACCTCCATTGTCACTTTGGAAACGCTTTAGCTTTTGGCCTGTCTCCCTTTCCACCAGAGCATGAAACTTCTGGAAAAACTTGAAACACCTGATCTTTGGTTTTTAAAATATAAACCCATAATTTTCGTAAAGCTTCATCAATAAAAGTAATAAAATATTTGTTACCGCCCATTGATTCAATTTCCATTTGACCACAAATATCAGAATATACTAAATCAAGCATATTTAATTTTCTTTCAGATGATGTCTAAAATGAGACTCTATGTTGTTTACAAAATAAACAGAAGTCACATGGTTTTACCGTTGTACCTTTGGCATAAGAAATGAGTGATTTCCTGGCAAAAATCTGCAATCCCTTCTCACTCATATGACCCATTCTTTTGTGCCACAAATCTGCAGAAACCTCATCTTGTGCCGCATTTAATTCACCTTGGCATATTTCTGCATTTGTCCTGTACAACGTGCTATGATCAACTCCCTTTGTAATAACCAACAATCCCTTGGTAAGTCTTCACTTTTGATTTGCAAAATAGTTCTCGTATCCATCTCGGTCTAAAGCAATTCCCGAGATCAAGTTCATCCGCAAATCAGGTACATGTCGCACGTCCTTTAGAACCAATGTGCATCCGACATTTGTCTTGATACAAATGTCATTTATCCCCGCAATCTTTGAATAACTTATGTTACCCATTCTCACAGTGCCGAAATCACCTTTTACGTATCTATAAAAAAGATCTCTTACTGGTGTGGCATGGTAAGATGCTGCTGTATCAACCACCCATTCCGACTCTGGACCTGACGAGTGCATGTATTCCTCATCCTCATTTTTAGAGAGGACAAAATTATCATTGTTTTGCACCATGGCGGCTGTGCTGTCATCATTCTTCTGGCCACTACTTTCACCTTTGCCCTTCTTTGGATTTGGGTAATCTCTTTTGAAGTGACCTGATTGATCACAATTATAGCAATTTCTGGCTCTTGATCTGGATCGGTTCTTAGACTTTTCACGAGCTCCGGATCTACCATAGTTGCTCGAACTCCTTTAGTAACTCCTGCCTCTACCTTCTGTGATGAGAGCCTGTCCTTGATTTTTAGGCTTCTTTCTCATCTTCTCATTGAGTAGAAGAGCAGATGTGACATCTTTCAACTCAATGGTAGTCTTACCGTGCAAGATGGTTGTTGTCAAATTATTATACGAAGATGGCAACGAGTTCAATAGCAAGATGGCTTTATCTTCTTCCTCGATTTTCACTCCGAGAATGGCGAGCTGTGTGATTAGTCCGTTAAACAAATTTAAATATGACAAAAAATTCATACCTTCACCCATGTGTAGGGTGTATAGCTGCTTCTTCAGGTACAATTTATTTGTTTGCGTTTTGGACATGTATAGGCTTTCCAACCTTGTCCAAATACCACGTTCGGTGTCTTCATCAGTGATGTTATTTATCACATCATCTAATAAGTGCAACCTGATTGCACTAGCAGCCCTATCATTCAAGTCAGCCCAATCCTCAACTTTCATGGTATTAGGCTTTTTGGCATCAACATCTAGTACCTTGTGTAATCCTTATTGAATGAGCATATCCCTCATCCTTCTTTGCCATGTTGAGAAACCGCTATCTCCGTTAAATTTTACTACCTCGTACTTTACTCCGAACATTTTTGTTTTTCACTGAGTATAGCACTACCGACAGTGAATACTATTTCTGTGAATGAGCAGAACCTGTGCTCTGATACCAGTTGTTGGGAATAACCCCTTACAGAAATAATATTCACAGTAATAAAAGCAGCATAATAACATAGTACTGAGATACGATAATTAACAAGAATAAAATAGTGACAACGACACCGTGATTTTTACGTGAAAAACTCTTTTGAATAAGGGAAAAAACCACGGCCCCGAGACGAGCAACTGATATCACAATAGTAAGGAATTTTATACTTTGTAGTTCTGAGTAAAATATTCTAAAGACCACTACAATACTCAAAATAAATAACCCTCTTTTGATATTCCCGTCTCACTACAATATCGCTCACTCTCTATTTTTCTCACAGACTATTTTTTTATACCTTGTCTGTGAAACCTCACTCTTTCTTTCTCTCTCTGTTGGTGTGTAGAAATGAGAGCTGAAACTCTCCTTTTATAGCTGAAGCCTCAATCTTAAAGCCTACTATGGTTGACAATTTGCACACACTTTTCCTTTTTTTTTCTTCAATGTTGACAATTCAATAAAGTTGGCTACCAAACCAAAGAAATTCAACAAAGTTGGCTACTAAACCAAAGAAATTTAACAAAGTTAGATTACCAAACTAAAAAAATTATCTTTAAGAACATGTCTATTATTTTGACTTTTGAATGAGATGAACCCCGTCAGTAAGAAAATTGATGACTTCGTACGACGGAAATGAGACGAGGATGAGGGCGAGAGGGAGCCAAGAGGGAGATGGATTCTTTCGTTGCTCACATTACTAGATCCTACTAGATCCTAGGTTGTTTTTATCACCAACAATGTGGGATTTGTGTTTTGCTAACCAAATCGGTTTTTAAGACACAAATGTGCTACTCTAGTCTCTATACTCTGTTTTAGTCCCTGTAAATGTTACATCTGTTTATTGTTGTCATATCTGTAAAATTTGGGGCTCTAAAGCAACTTAGTCTAAAGCGACTAAGTTGCTTTAGAGCCCCAAATTTGGGGGCCCCATTTTTAACAAATAATAGGCTTATATAATTATTTATTTTTTGAGAAAAATTTGAGTAATATTCTGAAGAAAGATACACTTATCATATAAAAGGTAAGCCAAGTTTTTAGCTTTGTACACTGACCATTTAACTTAAAAAATAAAATAAATCATTATTCTTTTTTTTTTTTACCCCTTTTCATTAGAAAATTTTGAAACATTATGCTCTCTTTGTGCAAGAGTCATAATCTCTAATTTTACTCTCTCATTAACTGACATACTTATTTTTTTGGGATCAACTTACATACTTTGTCTATATTTTTTTTCCATAGTTTCTTCAAGAGTTCAATTGTTCACTGTTTAAAACTTTTGGTAATTTCTATTGCTCTCTACAAAAACAAAGTTTAAGATTACTACTGATATAATATATCGAGCATCACTACTTTTGTCGGAAATGAAAAAAATTATTTCAACCAAGAATAAGTTGTACATTATTTTCTGCTCTTTATCACATTTCAAGCTTGCGAAAATATTTTGAAGTAGCAAACAAATATTTCGAAATTAAATCTTCAAACTTCAAAACTCAAAAGAAAATGAAAAAAAGAGAAGAGATGAAAATTTATAAAATCAGAAGGAGGAGCTCTTGATAAACTTTTGGCTATATTATCAATTGATAAAGAATTATTTAAAAAATCGATATAGAAAAATTATTAATAATTTTGCATTTCAAAAAGCTAGAAAAATAGGCTTTAAATAAAAATATATATTAAAAAAATTTGTTTAGGTTTAAGGCCTCTAATTAAATTTTGGCTTTAGGCCACAAATATTGTTGAGCCGCCCTGGATGATAAATCATTTTCGTTACTTATCACTAAGGATATCCCACTAATTACTTTTGACGATAAACTCTTTTTTTTTTCTTTCTTTTTTCTTTGAAATTCTAAATTTATTAAACAGAATTGAACCAGATTTAATGGAATCCAATTACAGCTTCAAAAAAATGCAAATAAATATGACAATTACAAATTTATTTCATTAATATTATCAATTTTTCGCACAATTATTGAATAATATTGTCTAAAACTTTCCCAAAATAGAGGCCATGGTACCCTTTCCATCACAAGACATCTTATTTACTTCTATAATCATATTGTGAGAACTCCCAGTTATCAAAAAATCATCAGCATACACCAAGATGATCGTAATGTCCTTGTTACATTTCTTGATAGATATTGAGTGATCATGTGAACTTTGAGAATATCCAGCTTGTAGTAAGGCATTTTTGAGCTTGATGTTCCATTGTCTCGAGACTTGTTTAAAGCCATAGAGGGATTTCAACAACCTGTATACCTTATACTCCCCTTGTTTGTGAAATCCTAGAGGTAAGTCCATGTAAACTTTTTCAGTAAGATCACCTTGTAGAAAGACATTATTGACATCCATTTGGAACAATGGCCAACTCTTAGAAGTAGCAACACTCATAACTATTCTCACTTGTAGCTAAAAAGTTCCATGTAATCCAAACTAGCTTGTTGTGTATAGCCTTTAGCTACCAGTTGTGCTTTAAACCTGTCAACCTCCCTATTAGGTTTGTTCTTTATTTAATATACCTACTTTGAGTCAATGGCTTGTTTCCCAATAGGTAGGTCTACAATCTCCCAAGTATGATTGTCTTCTAGAGCTTGTATCTCATGTTCCATTACTGCTACCCATTGTGCATCCTGTGCTGTTTCCTTGAAGGATCTAGGCTCTACTAGAACTGAGAAAGCATGCAGATAAGCCTGATATGCTTTAGAAAGGTGATCATATCTAACATGATTTAAAATGAAAAACCTGCATGTCCCAGATAACTTTGTAGTAGCCACATAGTCCTTTACCCATACGGGAGGGGTTGTCTTTCTGGGCTCTCTTAGAGCATGTTGTGTTGATAAATGTGATGTTGTTGGTTCATGCACTGACTTAGTAGTAGAATTCTCCTATGTGACCTCTGCTAGTGCTGGACATTGAGTGTTTATCAGGTCCACCTGCTCTAGTGCTGTAGATGTTGGTTCTACTTCTTCTGACTCTAAGTCCATGGGATTAGTCTCCGTAGGAGCATGATCATGAACATGTGGATAAATATCATCTGGATTTACAGGTTGTATAGGCTGTAAATCGGGGATTTGATCTCCTGCAGAAATAGGTTGTTGAAGAAACATATCATCTGTTTCAGTTCATGTTTCCTTAAAAAGATTTTTATTCTCTTGGAACACTACATCCCTGCTTACAAAGAAGGATCTCTGTTCTAGGTCATATACTCTATAACCTTTCTGTGTTTCTGAGTAATCAATGAACACTGCCTTCCTAGCTCTGGGTGTAAACTTATCTTCCATGGGCAAGATAGTTGCATGACATTGACTAACAAAAATTCTCAGATGATCTATCTTGGGCTCCTTACTATACAACAACTCATAGGGAGTCTTTCTCTTTAAAACTGGTGTAGGAAACCTGTTGATCAGATAAACTGCAGTCTCAACACAATCACCCCAAAACCTTATAGGAACTCCACTCTGAAACCTCAGTGCCCTAACAACCTCTAAGATGTGCCTGTGCTTTCTTTCTACTGTTCCATTTTGCTGTGGTGTATAAGGAAAACTAGTTTGATGGATAATACCATAAGAGGCCAACATACTATCACATTATGTATTGTCGCGCTCCATTTTCTCGCGAAAGCGGGTTTCAACGTGTGACAACTATTTTAAACGGGTACTAAAGAGAAGAGTCACCATCTAACGATTTTTAAAGTGCATTAGGGTACCTATTTGCAAATAAACTCTGTTTGACTAGTCTACGCCACCAAAGATCGGGTAAGGGCTCAAGTTACTGATCTCGTCCAATTTCACACCTCAAATCAAGGTTATGAAATGGTTGATTGCAATAATAATACCCAACAAAGGTCGAGATCGATATCCATAGGGAACTATATGTGGGAGTTAGGAGTATATATTGTAGTATTTGAGTTTGACTATCTCAACTTACATTTCCACAAATTTAGGTTGTTTCTACATCTAATTTAAATCTAAGATTGAAAAGTTGATAAATAAAACTAAGAGAATTATTTTTGTTGTTTTTCAAGTTTTCTAAAAAGCCTAAGGCTATGACCATCGCCTAGGTGTTTGCCTAATGAGATATAAACCTTAATGCTTATTTTACTGATCGGAGTGTATTATAGCCATCAACACTCAATTACCCACTAAATATCTCTCGGTCAGAGAGTGATTTTGCCTAATTTGGCTTTCTCAAGTCCAAATGGGTATTGCACAAAACGGTTGATAAAAGCTCAAGTCGGGTTATTACTATCTCTAGGTTGAACCCTTTAATTGGGATTATCAATCTCTCGATTGACCCAATTTCTTGTTAGCCAATTTTTCCTAGACTAAGGCCTCATTTGTTTTTATTAAGATTAAGACATGTGAATCCGAATACACATCTGAATATGAAGATGCGTATTAAGATCAAGACATCTAAATCTGAATACACAACTGAATAATTAATATGTTGTCTAGAGATCTAAAGGCTGAATAATTAAGACTGTTGTTTTCAGTATCTGATATATATATATATATATATATATATATATATATATATATATATATATATATATAT
>MCJB01030659.1:29923-63276 GCA_002018475.1 Nicotiana obtusifolia
GTGTGTGTGTATAATTCAAACAATAGTAATTAAACATTATGTCAAAATTCTAGTATTCAACATTAAAAACATAGTTCTAATAACAAAAATATGAAACTATCAATTATTTCCTCTTCTTTGCATTGGCTGAACTGCGAATCTTCGGCTGTCCAGCTAGGTCCATTTGTTTCATCTAATACTTGTTCATGTTCTCCTTCTTCCTCAAATATTACTCTAGGTAAATCATATTGATTAAACAAGTCATCATTTAGACGCTCTTCTCTGATAAAATTATGAACTGCAAAACATGCAATAACAACATCTCTTTGGACTTCAATTGGATATGGAGCCATCTTTTCCAATATTGGGAATCTTGCTTTTAAAACTCCATAAGCACATTCAATAACATTTCTGAGTTGTGCATGAGCATGGTTAAAATTTTCCTCCTTATTTATGGCCCGTCTACAATGATAATCTCCTAACCAATATCGAATATTACGATATGGTGCTAGAAATCCTCGAGTATTAGGATACGCCGCATCACATAAATAGTACTTATCTGTCATCAAAAGAAAAGGTTAAATGAATATAATAAACATCTAACTTATTATTTCAGAATAGTTTAATAAGTTGTATCACTTACTAAAAGGAGGAAATGGAAAGCCATTATCTTGATTAGATGCAATCTCTGATAGAGCACATGCATCATGTGCTACCCCTTCCCATCCAGCATAAACATAAGTGAAGACCATGTTAAAATCATATATAGCTAAAACATTCTGATAACATTTACCCTTTCCTCTTCCTCTGTAAATAATTTGTTGATTAGCTAGAATAACTGCATGTATTAATGTCCCGTCGAGTGCACCTATTGCTCCCTGCAAATAAAAATAATAATTTTATATTAATAATTTTGAATTATTTTCTTACGAAGTTATATAATAATTTTATAGCACATAATACCTTAAAAACTTTTCGTAACATTTTATGAGCATCATGAATATGTGACTTTGAATCAAATGCTGTAGATGATATCATCTGTTTTGCAAATAACATCATTGCTTCAAGAACCTCATAAAAATATTTGTGAATCGTTTGCGAAGAATGTTGAAATTTTCTCTTCATAACCACAAAAACCTCATTATGACCTATAATGGTCAGAAATATTGCTATCTTTTCTTCGACAGAAATATGTTTGCTATTTATGAGCCATCCTTTATGTCTAAAATGCTGACATAGCCGAACATATGTATCACGGGACATGCGCGTCAGTTCTAAACACTGTCGACTAAAGCCGGACAATAATTCTTGTGTGTACTTTTCACCAGATAAAGATGGTGTTAAATCTTTATTCTTTTTGGATATTCTTGAGTCTAAAATAATTTTTACACTGATACAAGCTCATCAATGCTAGTACTTGATCCTCAATGTCCATGTCTAAATTATTGTAACAAAGATAATATATAATACACAATAGTAAGCATAACATAGTATGCATTTGAAAAATATAAAGAGTTACATAATCACAATAAATTAATTAGTAAAACAATACCATACACATCAAATATACTTCAAACAAGACATTTAAAAAAGGTATATCATAGATCAAAAATGTTCCACGAGCATAACATAATATTAAAAAATTAAATAAGCATAATAGATAATAGTTGGAAAAAATAAAGAAGGTTCCATATTATTAATGTTTGATTAATAATCTAGCTAATTAGCAAAATCAAAGAAGTCCCATTTTTTTGCCCATGGCCTTAATCCAATTCTCTAATTTGTCGACCTCTGTAATGTTCATCCATGCTTTCCTGTAGCTGTCACCTTCACAAAGTATACTAACAGTTGCACTATATAATGGTTCTTCTCATCCAATTTCTTTTAATTTTTTCATACACTCTTCAACGTCAGGCCCGTTATTTTTTTTAAGCAATAACTCTAATGCAATACTCATCTTCTCCTCAATGTCCAATTGAGACGATGCAAATATCTTTTTTCTTTCCCAAAGGTTTCTTTTCAATTGAAACCTAAGACTAAGATGGATAATCGGTAGGAGCTCCATCATTCTTATTACCAACTAGATCTCCGACGCTATCAAGTGTATCTACATCTATAGTAGTAGATACAGAAGAGACACCAGGGCAGGGATATGGACATCTTGGACTCCAACCATGAATTCATGTTGCTATTGAACCCTCAAAAAGTTTTGTACAAAGATCTGGGAAGGGTAGAGGCGAAGTTTTCAATGCCTTTGCTTTTGGATGAGCCTATAATAAAGAGATTTTTAATATGCACGTCAAACCTTTTTCTTTATAGAAAAAAAAAAAAGAAAAGAAAATAAAAGAAAAGTTAAATTACTAGATAATGAACTAACCTTTTTGTACTCATTCCACTCACTATTAGACATTAGAATGGTATTGGTGGCTGAGTCATAAATATTACCAGTATTTTTAGTAATTGGCAACCAAGCTTGATACTTTTCGTTTAGATAATCATAATGATTCTTCATCTACTTTTGTGTGACGCTAAAGCCATGAGAAGTCTCCAAAACTAGTTTAACTTTGTTCCATGAATTTGCCTTTAAACTACTTCCAAGCCTCCAGTTTAAGGATATTTCTTGAATACAACTTTCTAAAAAGGTTTTTACTACATCCATATTTTTCCAACTCACTCTTGAATTTTCGGAAGATTGTCCATAGCTGAAATATAAAGTAGTAACGAGAGCTGTCAATAAAGAATACTGAGAAAGTTGATACATTTGTTTTGCATCAAACACAGGGAAACAGTGTAGGCTATTCTTTATAGAGTCGTAGGTTATATTTTATCAGATTTTCATACCAAATTAATAAGTGCAGAATATAAATAAGTTTTTACCGTGACTCAATATATGTAACCATGTAACACAATCTACCATTAAACTTACGTACAATCCTGACCATGCTACAAAATCAAGCGAGTCACGACAACTTTCAGACGCCCGCTATATCAACATTTCTTGCTTAACAGTATTCTAATTCAGCTAAGCAAAACAATCTTGTCCTGGTGTACTCCCAAACTTAGCATACAAGTACACAACTAAAGTTAGCGGCAAGGCAGCAACTAAATGACATCATTGCCTGGTCTCATGTTCTCTTGAACGAGTTCTCTTTGAACCAAAACATTTTAGAATAAAGAAAGCACATGAATCCCCAACAATCCTCCACCCTTGTTCCCATAAATATTAGCCAGGGAGATGGAACTTTGTTTGTTGATACAGAGAGAGATTAATCATATTTGCACAAATTTAGACATTTCATGAAAACTTGATTAGAAAAGGTAAAACAAAAATAATCTCTTATCAAATACGAATATGCAGATCTTAATACAACTAAGACAAGATTTTTGTATTTTAATAAATAATACAACATCAGTATTAATTTTGATGTGGAAAAAGTGATAAGTATCTAACGTAGCAACACGCTGGAGAGATCATAGTTACACAAACACCAAGACTAACCAAAGCAAAAGCAGTGATATTGTGACGACCCAAAGGGTCATCACTTATTTTTAGACTGAATTCAGTGTTCCTGTCACGACCCGGATTTTCCACCCTCGGGAGTCGTGATGGCGCCTACTAGTGAAAGCTAGGCAAGCCAATCAATCGAATTATTTGCCTTATTTCCATTTTTAAATTCATTACAACTTAAAATCAACAATCAATAAACAGCATAACTTAACGAGCGGAATAATAAAATTTCCTTAACGAAACTATCCAAGATTTGGTGTCACAGCTTCACAGACTGTCTAAGAATACTACAAATAAGGGTCTGAAAGAAATAACAAAGTACTGTCTCTGGGACTACATAAAAAAAACAGGTAGAATAGATAGCAGGAGACACCAAGGCCTGCGGACGCCTGTAGGGCTACCTCGGGTCGCCTGATAAGCAAGAAACTGGAAGCTCACTACGGTCCGAAATCTGCAGCGCTGGGATCTGCACAAAAGAGTGCAGAGTGTAGTATCAGCACAACCGCCCCATGTACTTGTAAGTGCCTGGCCTAACCCCGACGAGGTAGTGACGAGGCTAGGACCAGATTCTAGATAGACCTGCGCAGTTATATACATATATATGCATCTACAGCGGAAAGATAGAAGTAATTAAAGAATTAAAGCTGGGGAAGGGAAACATGCTTCGGGGTAGCAGATAAAACATATCATCAAAGAATAATAAGGAAACTACAATTTAACTTCTAACACGAATAAAGTTAAATACAGGCAATTTTCACTTTCAGTTCCATCTTGTTGCAGGCGTGCAACCCGATCCCATTTCGCATATCTTGTGGTAGGCGTATCACCTACTCCCATTTCATTATATCTTGTTGCAGGCGTTCAACCCGATCCCATTTCATCACATTTTGTGGTAGGCGTACCATCCTCTCCCATTTCATTATATCTTGTTGCAGGCGTGCAACCCGATCCCATTTCATCACATTTTGTGGTAGGCGTACCACCCGCTCCCATATCATTGTAACTTGTGGTAGGCATACCACCCGTTCCCATTGCATTATATCTTGTGGTAGGCGTACCACCCGCTCCCATATCATTGTAACTTGTGGTAGGCATACCACCCGTTCCCATTGCATTATATCTTGTGGTAGGCGTACCACCCGCTCCCATTTACATCATATTTTTGTGCCGGTTCCCATTTTCAAGTCATCACAACAATCACAAGAAATCCCGGCAAGGGAACAAAAGCAATATAATAACTTCCCAGCAAGGGAAGAATAATATCAAAGCAAACATCCCGGCAAGGGAACAAAAGCAATATAATAACTTCCCAGCAAAGGAACAATAATAACAAAGCAAACATCCCGGCAAGGGAGAATCAACTATAACCAATCTTAACTCAACTTCTACTCAGCTCAACTAATGCCAATACTCAATTATAATTAAAGTCCACGATAAATAAACTGAGTTCTTGCTCACATCGAGAATCATCAATTAAGGCTTTAACATATTCCCACAATTGAAACAGTTCCATCTACAATTAATCTCTAAATATAATTATCATTTGTTTTAAGTCTAAACATGACCCATTAATATGACACTAGACCCTTTAATTCTTAACAAATCCTTACTCAACTAATCTATTTAGCAATTGACTTTATACCTACAGAAGAAATCTAAACATATAACGAAGAGGAACAATTATAACGAAGAAACCAGCGTAGAAAATCCTCGCATGAACTCCCATTTCCACATAAAAATACAAAGAACAATATTCAGCAATTTGAACAAGAATCACACAACAACTATCCATTTAAGACTCACGGTCATGCTCGACACCAACGTATAGGTACTCGTCACCATGCCTATACGTCGTACTCAACAAGAAGCAATTAACAAATAGGACACAACTCCTAATCCCTCAAGCTAAGATTAGACCGAATACTTACCTCGCTTTGCAACCAAATTCAAGATTCCAACAAACCTTCGCCTTGAAACTTCAATGTCGAAATATAAATTCCAGCAACTTCGATATCGACAGAATTCCAAAACCTTCTATTATATTTTCCGATAAATCAGTCTCCCTGTCCTCACTAACAAGACTTTTCCCAACCTTGCGACTTCTACAACACCAATCAAACGACTTCCAATAGCCTCAATCCTTTATTAGAAAGAAGGATGCCTTGAAGAACAGACTTAAAGGCTCTAGCAGCAGTTGCACTTATGCACATGATAAATCCATATAGTTGGAAGCTTGGTTCACCCACACTAGCAATTACAACACCACCAACCACAGGCACAAGGCAACCATAAGTAATCCAAGATTCCCTCTTATGTGTAATCAAATAAGCAAATAAAGCTGTGAAAAACGGCGTCGTTGCGCCGACAATCTGATTAAATGATACAGCCAAGTATCTAAGAGAAACATTACCACCCACAACAGACCCAAAAAAGACAATGCTGAGAGTAGCAATTCTGAAAAACTGAGATCTTGATTTGATTCTTTGAAAAGGAACAATCTTTAAGAAAATAATGGATACATAACTTAAGGCAGCATAAGCTGACATGTGACACATTGTTAAGAACATAGGGAAGGAAAACCCATAGTTTGAGAGTAATAATTTGTTGAGGAGGAGAACTCCTACGTTTGAGGAGTACCAGAAGATGATTAGCAAGGCAATGAAAAGAGTTTGTTTTCCTAAAATCTTGTTTTTTTTTTTTTTTTTTTTTTTTTTTTTGGTTTCTTCCTCACTCTTTACATTCTTTTTCCGAAAAATCCCCCTTTCTGTTCACAGTTAGTTTCCAACATGAACTGAGATACTAAAATTTGACTCCTACTCAAATTAATAATGGTAGTCGGAGAAGGAAAGATGTGTTTCAGAGTACTGCTTGAATTAAAAATTGTGGTGCTACGAATCTACACAATAATCAACTGTGATAAACTCATATGTTCTACCAACTTCCACGTGTAGTGTAGTAGATCAACTATGTGCTCCATTTGCTTAATGTGGGTCGTCACATTCTCCACCTCTAAAACAACCGTTCGTCCTTGAACAGACAGAAGAAGGAAGTACCTGAGTCGGGGAAAAGATGTGGATAACGGCTCCGCATATCGGACTCGGACTCCCAGGTCGATGCCTCAGGAGGCTGACCTCTCCACTGAACACGAACAGAAGGAAAACTCTTCGACCCCAACTGACGAACCTGCCGGTCTAGAATAGCTACCGGCTCCTCCTCATAAGACAGGTCCTTGTCCAACTGGACGGTGCTGAAATCTAACACGTGAGATGGATCGCCGTAATATTTCCGGAGCATGGACACATGAAAGACTGGATGCACGGCTGATAAGCTCGGCGGCAATGCAAGTCTATAAGCCACCTCTCCCACTCGATCAAGAATCTCAAACAGACCAATGAACCTAGGGCTAAGCTTGCCCTTCTTCCCAAATCTCATCATGCCCTTCATAGGCGACACTCGGAGTAATACCCGCTCACCAACCATAAAAGCCACATCTCGTACCTTGCGATCTGCATAGCTCTTTTACCTGGACTGAGCTGTACAAAGCCCAATATGAGAAGCATCACAATAAACTGTGTAAGGCCCTGAACCTGTGGACAAAACTAACACTGGTGCCGTGGTCAGAGCTGTCTTGAGCTTCTGAAAGCTCGCCTCACACTCATCCGACCACCTGAACTGGGCACCCTTCTAGGTCAACCTGGTCATCGGGGTTGCAATATATGAAAACCCCTACACGAACCGACGATAGTAGCCTGCCAACCCCAAGAAACTCCGAATCTCTGTAGCTGATGCTGGTCTAAGCCAATTCTTTACTGCCTCTATAACCTTATTTTTTTGAATCAGTAACACATTCATATCTTTGATAAAGAAGCAAGTGCACGGTTATGCACAACTTTTGTCTCCAACATATTCTAGAATAGCAAATGGATCTTTGTTCCACTTCTCCAACACAAAAAAAATAAAAAGAGATGAATTCCTAGACCCCTTTTGCTTCCATCAGTTCAAAGTAGGACAACGCTTATAGTTGAAGTTCAAGACACAAAAAGATATAGATACGTTTTTCTATAACTGCTTCTATTTTCTGAGAGGAGTACCCTGCAAATAAATGTTTTCTATTTTCTGATCAGGTTTCCAGGAGAAATAGAGCACTACCAATGTATTTCCAGCCTACTATTTCACACACAAAATCATTTTTTTTTAAAAAGGTTCTTGACCAGTTTGATCATTAAAACCAAACGCTCAATTGAAACTTCATGTAATCCGGTTAAGTTCAAGGAAAATCGAGAGAAGAAAGGCAGGCTTTCAAGAATTTGATATTGATCTGACCCAAGCATAGAAATGGGTTGAAGCAACAAAGATTTGAACATCCTCATAGAAGTTACAGAATATATGTTAACAATAATACAGTTCTGCTGGGCCATTTACAAGTAATCACAACAATCACAAGAAATCCCGGCAAGGGAACAAAAGCAATATAATAACTTCCCAGCAAGGGAACAATAATATAAAAGCAAACATCCCGGCAAGGGAACAAAACCAATATAATAACTTCCCATCAAAGGAACAATAATATCAAAGCAAACATCCCGGCAAGGGAGAATCAGCTATAACCAATCTTAACTCAACTTCTACTCAGCTCAACTAATGCCAATACTCAATTATAATTAAAGTCCACGATAAATAAACTGACTTCTTGCTCAACATCGAGAATCAACAATTAAGGCTTTAACATATTCCCACAACTGAAACAGTTCCATCTACAATTAATCTCCAAATACAATTATCATTTGTTTTAAGTCTAAACATGACCTATTAATATGACACTGGACCCTTTAATTCTAAACAAATCCTTACTCAACTAATCTATTTAGAAATTGACTTTATACCTACAGAAGAAATCTAAACCTATAACAAAAAGGAACAATTGTAACGAAGAAACCAGCGTAGCGAATCCTCGTGTGAACTCCCATTTCCACATAAAAATACCAAGAACAATATTTAGCAATTTGAACAAGAATCACACAATAATTATCCATTTAAGACTCACGGTCATGCTCGACACCAACGTATAGGTACTCGTCACCATGCCTATACATCGTACTCAATAAGAAGCAATTAACAAATAGGACACAACTCCTAATCCCTCAAGCTAAGATTAGACCGGATACTTACCTCGCTTTGCAACCAAATTCAAGATTCCAACAAACCTTCGCTTTGAAACTTCAATGTCGAAATATAAATTCAAGCAACTTCGATATCGACAGAATTCCAAAACCTTCTATTATATTTTACGATAAATCAGTCTCCCTGTCCTCACTAACAAGACTTTTCCCAACCTTGCGACTTCTACAACACCAATCAAACGACTTCCAATAGCCTCAATCCTTTATTGGAAAGAAGGATGCCTTGAAGAACAAACTTAAAGGCTCTAGCAGCAGTTGCACTTATGCACATGATAAATCCATACAGTTGGAAGCTTGGTTCACCCCCACTAGCAATTACAACACCACCAAGCACAGGCACAAGGCAGCCATAAGTAATCCAAGATTCCCTCTTATGTGTAATCAAATAAGCAAATAAAGCTGTGAAAAACGGTGTCGTTGCGCCGACAGCCTGATTAAACGATACAGCCAGGTATCTAAGAGAAACATTACCACCCACAACAGACCCAAAAAAGACAATGCTGAGAGTAGCAATTCTGAAAAACTGAGATCTTGATTTGATTCTTTGAAAAGGAACAATCTTTAAGAAAATAATGGATACATAACTTAAGGCAGTACAAGCTGACATGTGACACATTGTTAAGAATATAGGGAAGGAAAACCCATAGTTTGAGAGTAATAATTTGTTGAGGAGGAGAACTCCTACGTTTGAGGAGTACCAGAAGATGATTAGCGAGGCAATGAAAAGAGTTTGTTTTCCTAAAATTTTGTTTCTTTTTTTTTTTTTTTGGTTTCTTCCTCACTTTTTACATTCTTTTTTCGAAAAATCCCCCTTTCTGTTCACAGTTATATTCCAACATGAACTGAGATATTAAAATTTGACTCCTACTCAAATTAATAATGGTAGTCGGAGAAGGAAAGACGTGTTTCAGAGTACTGCTTGAATTAAAAACTGTGGTGCTACGAATCTACAAAAATCAACTGTGATAAATTCATATGTTCTACCAACTGCCACGTGTAGTGTAGTAGATCAACTATGTGCTCCATTTGCTTAATATGGGTCGTCACAGTTCCGAGGCTTAAAAACTTCCTTTTTACCTTACCCTGATTTGCATGTGCAGTTTGTATAATTTTTCAGAACGTATATAAAAACTAACGAGAAGAACAAAAGTAAGATACAAAAGAACATTATCCTAACTAATCACCCATGATCTGCTCATCCCAATCCCTCATTTCTCTAACTCTCTAACTTCCCCCCTCCCCCATCAGCTCACGTCTTTCACCCCCGCTTCCCACTTACCCACTCATCTCACCATTAACCCACACATCTATATATAATACACACATGTTTACATAAAGAAGGGAGGAACCTGACAGATCAGAGAAAGAGAAACAGGAATTTCACTCCCAACTCGTCGTTCAAGTTTCATCCCAAAAAATACAATGAAACCAGCCCCAAAATTACCCCTTAATAGCCGCAATACAGTCATGAAATCACTCCCGACTCGTCGTTCCAATTGCTGAAATTTCAGAACTCCGGGATAATTATTTTCGCTGTTGGGTCGAGGTTGCTGTTTGGAGGTCTTTGGTCGCGGTCTAGTTTTTTCGGCTGAAATTCTGTTATTCGGAATATTCTGTCTTCTTTTACTTCGTCAATAAAGTTGCTGGAATTTATATTTCAACATTGGAAAGCTTAACTATGATTTGAAGCCTTTGGACACAAAGTTTCAAGGCGAAGGTTTGTTGGAATCTTGAATTTGGCTGCAAAGCGAGGTAAGTGTCTGGTCTAACCTTAGCTTGAGGGATTAGGAATTGTGTCCTATTTGTTAATTGCTTCTTGTTGAATACGATGTATAGGCATGGCGACGAGTATCTATATTTTGATGTCGAGCATGACCGTGAGTCTTAAATGGATAGTTGTTGTGTTCTTAAATGATACTACGAAAGCCTTAACTGATGATTCTCGATGTTGAGCAAGAATTCAATTTAGTTATCGTGAACTTTATTTATAATTGAGTATTGGCATTAGTTGAGCTGAGTAGAGGTTGAGTTAAGATTGGTTATAGCTGATTCTCCCTTGCCGGGATGTTTGCTTTGATATTATTGTTCCCTTGCTGGGAAGTTATTATATTGCTTTTGTTCCCTTGTCGGGATATATTGTGATTTTTGTGATGACTTGTAAATGGGAGCGGGTGGTATTCCTACCACAAGATATGATAAAATGGGAGCGGGTGGTATTCTTACAACAAAATATGATGTAAATGGGAGCGGGTGGTACACCTACCACAAGATTGATGAAATGGGAGCGGGTGGTACGCCTACCACAAGATATGGTGAAATGGGAGCGGGTGGTACGCCTACCACAAGATATGAGAAATGGGATCGGGTTGCACGCCTGCAACAAGATAGAACTGAAAGTGAAAGTTGCCTGTATTTCTCTTTATTCGTGTTAGAAGTTAAATTGTAGTTTCGTTATTATTCTTTGATGATCTGTTTTATCTGCTACCCCGAAGCATGTTTCCCTTCCCCAGCTTTAATGGTTTAATTACTTCTATCTTTCCGCTGTAGATGTATATATATATATATATATATATATATATATATATATAAAACTGCACAGGTCTATCTGAAGTCTGGTCCTAGCCTCGTCACTACCTCACCGGGGTTAGGCCAGGCACTTACCAGCACATGGGGTCGGTTGTGCTGATACTACACTCTGCACTCTTTTGTGCAGATCATAGCGCAGTAGACTTTGGACTGTAGTGAGCTTCCAGCTTCTTGCTTATCAGGCGACCCGAGGTAGTCCTGCAGGCGTCCGCAAGCCTTGGTGTCTCGCGCTATCTATTCTACCTGTTTCTTTTATGTAATCCCAGAGACAGTACTTTGTTGTTTCTTTCAGACCTTTATTTGTAGTACTCTTAGACAGTCTGTGAAGCTGTGACACTAAATCTTGGGTAGTTTCGTTAAGGAGATTTTATTAGCGGTATTTTAAAGTCTGAAATTTTATTAGTCCGCTCGTTAAGTTATGCTGTTTATTTAGTTATTGGTTTTAAGTTGTAATGAATTTTAAAATGGAAACAAGAAAAATAATTCGGTTAATTGGCTTGCCTAGCTTTCACTAGTAGGCGTCATCACGACTCCCGAGGGTGGGAAATCCGGGTCGTGACAAGTTGGTATTAGAGCTCTAGGTTACATGGGTCTCACAGTTCACAGACAAGCTCGGTAGAGTCTGAGGAATTGGTACGGAGACATCTGTATTTATCCCCCAGAGGCTACAGAGTTAGGAAAAACTTCACATTTGTTCTTTCTTGTCGTGCAGTTTTGTTTCTCAGTGCTAATTGGATTTCTCCTCTGTTCTTTTGCAAATGGCGAGAACACGCGCTTCCTCATCTACCACTCAGCAGCCCGAGCCCCCAACAACAGCTCCCACGAGGGGCAGAGGGCTAAGCCGAGGCCATGCTAGAGGCCGAGGTAGGGGCAGAGCTCAGTCCCTAACAGCAGCACCAGTGGCGGAGCATCAGGTTGATTTTGACGAGGAGGTTCCGTCCCCAGCAGTTCCGGTGGGCCCAGCTCAGGTCCCAGAGGGGTTTATTGCTACCCCAGTTCGTCAGGACGCTTTGGTCCGATTGGTGGGTCTCATGGAGAGTGTCACCCGAGCAGGCTTGGTTCCTGTAACACTAGCCACTTCTCAGGCAGGAGGAGGGGCTCAGACTCCTGCTACTCGCACTCCGGAGCAGGTAGCTCCCCAGGTTCAGGTTCCAGCAGTTCAGCCAGCTGTGGTAGTTCAGCCGGGTGCAGTAGCTCAGGCCGGCGATGGAGCGGCTATGTCCGCCGATGCTTTGTGGAGGCTGGATAGGTTCACCAAGCTCTTCACTACTACTTTCAGTGGTGCTTCTTCGGAGGATCCCCATGACTTCCTATACAGCTGCCACGAGGTTCTCAAGAACATGGGTATTGTTGAGACCAATGGGGTAGATTTTGCTACATTTCGCCTGTCTGGATCCGCCAAGACTTGGTGGAAGGATTATTGCTTAACTAGGCCAGCCGGGTCGCCATCTTTGACTTGGGAGCAGTTCACAGTGTTGTTTCTGGAGAAGTTTCTCCCCGTTACTCAGAGAGAGGCCTGTCGGAGGCAGTTTGAGCGCCTCCAGCAGGGTTCCATGACGGTTACCCAATATGAGACCAGGTTCATCGATTTGGCTCGGCATGCTCTCCTCATACTTCCTACAGAGAGGGAGAGGGTGAGGAGGTTTATTGACAATCTTATTCAGCCGATTCGTCTTCAGATTGCTAGGGAGACTGGGAGTGAGATTACTTTTCAGGAGGCGGCCAATGTGGCCCGCAGAGTTGAGATGGTTCTGTCGCATGGAGGTGGTCATGGGTCGGATAAGAGACCCCGTCATTCAGGGAGATTCAGTGGTACTTCGTCCGGAGGCAGAGATTCATATGGTAGAGGCCATCCTCCTAGGCCCTTCCAGTCAGCTCTTCAGGTTTCTCACGGTGCTTCAGGTAGCCGTAGTTCTCAGATGCAGTATCCTGATCAGCAGTCCTTCAGTGCACCACCGGCACCCATCAGTGCACCACCGCTTCAGAGTTTCCAGGGTCGACAGCCGAGGGCTTGTTTTACTTGTGGCTACACGAGGCACATTGCTAGGTATTTCCCTCGAGCTTCAAGCAGTTCTCCGCATTAGGGTTCTCGTGCTATGGTACAGCCACCGGATGTTCCGCAGCCCGCCCAGCTAGCTAGAGGTGGGGGTAGAGGTGCTAGAGGTGGAAGTAGAGGTACTAGAGGTGGAGCTCAGGCCGGCAGAGGTGGGGGCCAGCCAGCAGCAGGCCATCCCAGAGATGTGGTTCATGGTGGTGGGGCCCAGCCCCGATGTTATGCTTTCCCAGCCTGGCCCGAGGCTGAGGCTTCAGATGCAGTTATTACAGGTATGGTTCTGTTTTGTGATAGAGATGCTTCAGTATTATTTGATCTAGGGTCTACCTACTCGTATGTCTTATCTTATTTTGCACCGTATCTGGTCATGCCTAGTGATTCATTGAGTGTTCCTATTTATGTATCTACCCCGGTGAGTGATTCTATTGTGGTAGATCGAGTCCATCGTTCCTGTGTTGTAGTGATTGGGGGTCTTGAGACTCATGTAGATTTGTTGCTTTTAGACATGGTTGATTTCGATGTTATATTGGGGATGGACTGGTTATCACCTTACCACGCTATCTTGGATTGCCATGCCAAGATTATGACCTTAGCTTTACCGGGTATGCCTCGTTTGGAGTGGAGAGGGACTCCTAGTCATTCTACCCGTAGCGTTATCTCTTATGTGAAGGCTCGGCGTATGGTCGAGAAGGGGTTGGTCTATTTGGCTTATGTTCGTGATTCCAGTGATGAGGTTCTCTCTATTGATTCTGTGCTCGTGGTTCATGAGTTTCCTGAGGTTTCCGTTCCGACCTGCTGGGGATGCCACCCGGCAGGGATATTGACTTATGCATTGATTTGGCTCCGGGAACTCAGCCCATTTCTATCCCGCCGTATCGCATGGCACCGCCGGAGTTGAAAGAGTTGAAGGAGTAGTTGCAAGACTTGCTTGAGAAGGGTTTCATTAGACCTAGTGTTTCGCCTTGAGGTGCGCCGGTGTTGTTTGTTAAAAAGAAGGATGGGTCAATGAGAATGTGTATTGATTACCGACAATTGAACAAGGTTACAATCAAGAATAAGTATCCATTGCCGAGGATTGATGATTTGTTCGATCAGCTTCAGGGTGACAAGGTATTTTCAAAGATTGACTTGAGATCTGGCTACCATCAGTAGAGGATTAGGGCATCCGATGTCCCTAAGATAGCTTTTCGCACTCGGTACGGGCATTATGAGTTCTTGGTCATGTCATTCGAGTTGACAAATGCCCCAACAGCTTTTATGGATTTGATGAACTGAGTATTCAGACCTTATTTGGACGCGTTTGTGATAGTCTTCATTGATGACATTCTGATATATTCCCGCAGCCAGGAGGAGCACGAGCAGCATCTCAGAGTGGTTCTTCAGACTCTGAAGGATAGTCGGTTATATGCTAAGTTCTCGAAGTGTGAGTTCTGGTTGAGTTCGGTTGCATTTATGGGTCATGTGGTATCAGGAGAGGGTATTCAGGTTGATCCGAAGAAGATTGAGGCAGTCAAGAACTGGCCTAGACCAGCATCAGCTACAGAGATTCGGAGTTTCTTGGGATTGGCAGGCTACTATCGTCGGTTCGTGGAGGGGTTTTCATCTATTGCAGCCCCGATGACCAGGTTGACCCAGAAGGGTGCCCAGTTCAGGTGGTCGGATGAGTGTGAGGCAAGCTTTCAAAATCTCAAGACAGCTCTGACCACGGCACCAGTGTTAGTTTTGCCCACAGGTTCAGGGCCTTACACAATTTATTGTGATGCTTCTCGTATTGGGCTTGGTGCAGTGTTGATGTAGGAGGGCAAGGTCATTGCCTATGCTTTGAGGCAGTTGAAGATTCATGAGAAGAACTATCCGGTGCATGATTTAGAATTGGCAACCATAGTTCACGCATTAAAGATTTGGAGGCACTATCTGTATGGCGTGGCGTGTGAGGTGCTCACGGATCATAAGAGTCTTCAGTATTTGTTCAAGCAAAAGGAGTTGAATTTGAGACAGAGAAGGTGGTTGGAGTTGTTGAAGGATAATGATGTCACTATCTTATATCACTCAGGAAAGGCCAATGTGGTGGCCGATGCCTTGAGTAGAAAGTCGGCCAGTATGGGAAGTCTTGCTTATATTCCAGTCGGCGAGAGGCCGCTTGCTTTGGATGTTCAGGCTTTGGCCAATCGGTTTGTGAGGTTGGATATTTCTGAGCCTAGTCGGGTATTAGCTCGCACGGTCGGTCATTCTTCGTTGTTGGAGCGTATCCGTGAACGACAGTTTGATGATCCCTATTTGTGTGTCCATAAAGACACGGTGCAACGTGGAGGAGCCATGCAAGTTACCTTAGGTAATGATGGAGTTCTGAGATTGCAGGGTCGAGTTTGTGTGCCTGATGTGGAGGGGCTTCGGGAGTTGATTTTAGAGGAGGCCCATAGCTCCAGGTATTCTATTCATTCGGGCGCCGCGAAGATGTATCAGGATTTGCGGCAGCATTATTGCTGGCGTAAAATGAAGAAAGATATAGTTGCATATGTGGCTCGGTGTTTGAATTGCCAGCAGGTTAAGTATGAGCATCAGAGGCCTATTGGACTGTTTTAGAGGATTGAGCTCCCCGAGTGGAAGTGGGAGCAGATCACTATGGATTTCGTTGTTGGACTTTCGCAGACTCGAAAGAAGTTCGACGCAGTTTGGGTCATTGTTGATAGGCTGACCAAATCAGCGCATTTCTTTCCTGTGGCAGTCTCCTATTCATCCGAGAGCTTAGCTGAGATCTATATCCGGGAGATTGTTCGCCTTCATGGTGTGCCGGTATCTATCATTTCGGATCGAGGTACGCAGTTTACCTCGCGTTTCTGGAGGGAAGTTCAGCTAGAGTTGGGCATCCAGGTTGAGTTGAGTACAGCATTTCATCCTCAGACGGATGGACAGTCTGAGCGGACTATTCAGATATTGGAGGATATGCTCCGAGCTTGTGTTATTGACTTTGGAGGTTCGTGGGATCAGTTTTTGCCTTTAAGAGTTTGCCTACAACAACAGCTACCAGTTGAGTATCTAGATGGCTCCTTTTGAGGCTTTATATGGTAGGAGGTGTCGATCTCCGGTTGGATGGTTTGAGCCGAGAGAGGCTCGGTTGTTGGGTACAGATATGGTTCAGGAGGCCTTGGACAAGGTCAGGATCATTCAGGATAGGCTTCGTACAGCTCAGTCCAGGTTAAAGAGCTATGCAGATCGCAAGGTACGAGATGTGGCTTTTATGGTTGGTGAGCGGGTATTGCTCCGAGTGTCGCCTATGAAGGGCGTGATGAGATTTGGGAAGAAGGGCAAGCTTAGCCCTAGGTTTATTGGTCCGTTTGAGATTCTTGATCGAGTGGGAGAGGTGGCATATAGACTTGCATTGCCGCCGAGCTTATCAGCTGTGCATCCAGTTTTTCATGTGTCCATGCTCCGGAAATATTACGGCGATCCATCTCACGTGTAGATTTCAGCACCGTCCAGTTGGACAAGGACTTGTCTTATGAGGAGGAGCCGGTAGCTATTCTAGATCAGCAGGTTCGTCAGTTGAGGTCGAAGAGTTTTCCTTCTGTTCGTGTTCAGTGGAGAGGTCAGACTCCTGAGGCATCGACCTGGGAGTCCGAGTCCGATATGCGGAGCCGTTATCCACATCTTTTCCCCGACTCAGGTACTTTTTTTTCTATCTGTCGAGGACGAACGGTTGTTTTAGAGGTGGAGAATGTGACGACCCAAAGGGTCATCACTTGTTTTTAGATTGAATTCAGTGTTCCGAGGCTTAAAAACCTCCTTTTTACCTCACCTCGATTTGCATGTGCAGTCTGTATAATTTTTCAGAACGTAAACAAAAACTAACGAGAAGAACAAAAGTAAGATACAAAAGAACATTATCCTAACTAATCACCCATGATCTGCTCACCCCAATCCCTTATTTCCCTAACTCCCTAACTTCCTCCCCCATCAGCTCACGTCTTTCACCCCCACTTCCCACTTCCCCACTCATCTCACCATTAACCCACACATCTATATATAATACACATATGTTTACATAAAGAAGGGAGGAACCTGACTGATCAAAGAAAGAGAAACGGGAATTTCACTCCCAACTCGTCGTTCAAGTTTCATTACAATGAAACCACCCCAAAATTACCCCTTAATAGCCGCAATACAGTCACGAAATCACTCCCAACTCGTCGTTCCAATTGCTGAAATTTTAGAACTCCGGGATAATTATTTTGACTGTTGAGTCGAGGTTGCTGTTTGGAGGTCTTTGGTCGCGGGGTAGTTTTTTCGGCTGAAATTCCGTTGTTCGGAATATTCTGTCTTCTTTTACTTCGTCAATAAAATTTTTGGAATTTATATTTCGACATTGGAAAGCTTATCTAAGATTTGAAGCCTTCGGACACAAATTTTAAAGGCGAAGGTTTCTTGGAATCTTGAATTTGGCTGCAAAGCGAGGTAATTGTCCGGTCTAACTTTAGCTTGAGAGATTAGGAGTTATGTCCTATTTGTTAATTGCTTCTTGTTGAATACGACGTATAGGCATGGTGACAAGTATCTATATGTTGGTTTCGAGCATGACCATGAGTCTTAAATGGATAGTTGTTGTGTTCTTAAATGATACTACGAAAGCCTTAATTGATGATTCTCGATGTTGAGCAAGAATTCAGTTTAGTTATCGTGAACTTTATTTATAATTGAGTATTGGCATTAGTTGAGCTGAGTAGAGGTTGAGTTAAGATTGGTTATAGCTGATTCTCCCTTGCCGAGATGTTTTCTTTGGAATTATTGTTCCCTTGCTGGGAGTTATTATATTGCTTTTGTTCCCTTGCCGGGATTTATTGTGATTTTTGTGATGACATGTAAATGCGAGCGGGTAGTACGCCTACTAAAAGATATGATGAAATGGGAGCGGGTGGTACGCCTACCACAAAATATGATGTAAATGGGAGCGGGTGGTATGCCTACCACAAGATTGATGAAATTGGAGAGGGTGGTACGCCTACCACAAGATATGGTGAAATGGGAGCGGGTGGTACGCCTACCACAAGATATGCGAAATGGGATCGGGTTGCGCCTGCAACAAGATAGAACTGAAAGTGAAAGTGGCCTGTATTTCTCTTTATCCGTGTTAGAAGTTAAATTGTAGTTTCCTTCTTATTCTTTGATGATCTGTTTTATCTGCTACCCCGAAGCATGTTTCCCTTCCCCAGCTTTAATGGTTTAATTACTTCTATCTTTCCGCTGTAGATGTATATATATATATATATAACTGCACAGGTCTATCTGAAGTCTGGTCCTAGCCTCGTCACTACCTCGCCGGGGTTAGGCCAGACACTTACCAGCACATGGGGTCGGTTGTGCTGATACTACACTCTGCACTCTTTTGTGCAGATCCCAGCGCTGCAGATTTAGGACTGTAGTGAGCGTCCAGCTTCTTGCTTATCAGGCGACCCGAGGTAGTCCTGCAGGCGTCCGCAGGCCTTGGTGTCTCCCGCTATCTATTCTACCTGTTTCTTTTATGTAGTCCCAGAGACAGTACTTTGTTATTTTTTTCAGACCCTTATTTGTAGTACTCTTCGACAGTCTGTGAAGCTGTGATACTAAATCTTGGGTAGTTTCGTTAAGGAGATTTTATTAGCGGTATTTTAAAGTCTGAAATTTTATTATTCCGCTCGTTAAGTTATGCTTTTTATTTAGTTGTTGGTTTTAAGTTGTAATGAATTTAAAAATGGAAACAAGGCAAATAATTCGGTTAATTGGCTTTCCTAGCTTTCACTAGTAGGCGCCATCATGATTCCCGAGGGTGGAAAATCCGGGTCATGATAGATACACCAAAAAAATATCAAACCTACTCCTCTATAAAGCGCAATATGCAGAAACATATTTCAACAATGACCAACGAAAATATGACTTGAGATCTTGAAACTCATACAAGTATAATTTTTACAAAATAATAGGCTAGCCTATTGCGAATTTCATAAAATAATAGCAAAGTACTTTATAAAGGTTAGAATCTTACCTGTTCAAGAGAAAAAAGAACTGGATAGCCGATGATAGATGGAGAGTGAGAGAGACGCGTGAAACTTTATGCACGGAAGATGAAGAATAAAGAGTGAAATTTGCTAAAATATAGTCTTACTATTGATTGAGTAGTTGCAAAATTTGCTGAGGGAATTATTGCAAAAATAATGTTTACCGTTTTTTTAAGAGTCTGAGCGCCATTAGGACTTTGGTGTGGGTCTGTTTCAGTCAGATGCATTCAGACCTATTAAGAGTATTTATAAGAGAAAAAAAACATAGACTTAATGGGTTGGATCTGAAAAATTAGGGTTAAGATCTAAAAAATAAATGCACTTAATAGGCTAAATCTGAATGATTAAGATTCAGATCTCTATTAAGTGCAAACAAATGAGGCCTAAGTCTCTCTTTCTCAAGTAAAGACCAAGTCAAATAGGCATGAACTAATATTTTCAACCATTAATTCTACAAATTAAAGCATGAACAAGGCTAAATAATAAACACCCAACCATAAACAAGCATTAAATTAAACACCCATAAGATTTACACACTAGGGTTGGGTTACAACCCTAGTAAAAATCTAGCTACTCATGCTTGAAATTGAAGAAAAAGAAGAAGAAATGATAATTAAACTCATATTGCAAGATTAAACTGATAAAATCTATGTTAAAATAGCTCAAATTATGAAAAACTACTAAAAGAAATAAAGAGAAACGGCTATTGTAGCTACTGATGTCAAAAGTTAACCTAGAATTGTGAAACTCGTCTATTTTATACAGGACTGAAAATTTCAAACAAAAATGCCCTCCGGGAAGTTCTGCGGCCGAACAATTCCATGTGCGGTCTGCACTTTTCTTCAACTTGTCAAGATAGGAAGTCTGCAACCGCATAATTCTGATCTGCGACAGCAAGGCACTCTTTCTGTGGTCTGCACTTTTACATGTGCGACCGCACTTGATCTTCTGCTGTCCGCGCTTTTACTCCAGCGGCCGCAAGGCGCTTTTTCTGCAGCCGCACAATTCCTGTGCGGTCCGCACTTTTGATGGACTTGGAATGCATATTCTCTGAACTTTTCTCCGAGCCAAGCTTTTGCTACCACACAATTCATGCGCGGACTGCATTTTGCACCAAACTCTGCTAGCTTTTCCTTCATCATTTGCGGCCGCAGATGCCATTCTGTGGTCCGCACTTCTGTGCTTCTGTGCCTTTTAAGTGCTTTAGCGTTACTCTTTTTTGAGTTGAATTTCATCTCGGGAGTTCATCTTTCAATATTCCTGCAATTAAGCACATTTCATTAGTTTTTGGAAACACAATTAAACGCTTTTGGACTAAAATAAAAGCTAAAAAGCGCTAATAAGTAGTCAAAATCCCCACTTATAAACTCCCCCAATCTTAAGTTTTTGCTTGTCCTCAAGCAAATAAATTAGTTCCCACCTCCAGAAGTTAAGGGCTATTCCAGCTAATCAAAAGTGAGTCATTCACACATCAATTGGGACCAAAAATTACCCACACCACTTAAGAATTATCAACAAGGCAACAAGTTAAACTTTTACACACAAATAGTTCTAGCATGATACTTGAGCATCAAGAGTTAACTTTATTTATCGAGGAAGCTTGCTCTTTCATGTAGGTCATTGTGGATCCCAAACTCCTCCCCCTCTATTTTCTGTTTTCCTATCTCTCTTATGGATTTTAGCACTCAATCCAAAGATTAGTGAAAGGTTCACGCATCTCTCTTAAAAGAATGTTACAAGTACGACTTTAAGTACCATAGGCTTGCCCCTCATGTAGATCACCACTAATGTAAGCTCATTCAGCTTGAAATCACGTACGGCTTTTTTGGAATGCAATGAAGGTTTTTGGACTAAGGTTGGATATTCTATGATAGAAGAAGTTCATCTTTCCTTAAGCACTCCATTTTCTGTTCTTGGCTCATGCTTTGTCAATTCTTTGAGGCATTTTTTTTCCTTGGGGGAACTAGAGAGACGTAACATCACTCTTTCTTGATTATGACATTCATTTTATCCTTATTTTATTTCTCCATGCTTTGCATCATTATTTTTCTTTGAATCCCTTCAACTCTTCAACTTATTCACTATCCCTTTGCATTTTTCTTTTTGTTCTTTCCTTTTCTTGCCCTCCCTTCTCTTCATTTCTTTTCTCTTTTTGTGCCGTGATACCTCTTTCAAGTTCCTTGTCTTTCCCCAAAACTTACGTTTTTAGCCAATTATTTCACAAGAGTGTTAAGGAAAGCTTGGGTGCCAATAGAGGGTCACGACAAACGGGTAAAGGCTAGTAACATGGTTATCAAATGAGAAAGGTTCGAGGCTTAAATGGCTTGACTAGGGATAACATCATTGGTGGGCAATGGAAAACTACAAGCGGGTCAAGGAGAGCCTACAATCACTTCTCAAGACAAGCAAAACTTAAGATTTCGCCTTGAAACACATTTGAGGCGAGTTCTAGACCATTCGCACGGGTACTTGGACTTGCAACAAAAACATCTCAGCTCTCACGCAGCTGGATTGTTAAAGAGGATAGAGTCGAGGACCCACAACGACCATATTCAAGATTGAAAATCACTATGGTTCAATTAAACCACTCGATGATTGCCTAAGTCAACACAAGAGTCACATGGTCACTAACTAGAGCTATTCTTTCCAAACCTTATTTTTAACAATAAGCACGTATTTAAGTGTGTCAGTACCAAGTGAAACATGTTTGACTCTTTGAGCATGACTCAATTAGGTCTTTTTATTCATTACTACTACTATTATTACCTAAACACCAAAAACGGACTCAATCCCTTAAGAAGGTTGTCACACCATCCATCGTTGGGAAGAGTCACCCGGTTCACACAAAAACTACCTTTGGGAAGAACTGTGGCATTAAGAAAACTAAAGGCTTATTAACCACTAAAACATAAAAAGAAGCTATTAAATCAAAAAGAAGCTACTAATTCAAAAAGAAAACAAACATAAAGATAAAGAAGCTATAAAGCAAAAACTCTGGGAAGCGTAACGAATATACATAACGAGAGAGAAGAGAGAATATATACATAATGAGAAAGGAAAAGGAGAAAGTATACAAAATAAGGAAAAAGAGGAAAATATTGTCATTTATTACAAACCAATATGTCTTAGAATCATCAAAGTATATCAAATAAACTCCATCCCCCTTCCCACCCGAATAAAAATAAGTTGTCCACAATGCTTAACAAAATAAGAATAAAGGAAGGATGAGAGTGAAGAAAACTCCATATGGCTCTGTGGCCATCTCTGTGTCCCCACCAGTGGCACCGACCTCAGCCTCATCCAATTGGATCTCATCATCCTCAAGTCGGGGACTGGCCGGGTTGGTGAACATCTGACATACTACTTTGGCAGTGTCAACAGCAATGTCTGGCTCCTCAGACTGGCCAGCTGGTGCTGTAGGTGCTGTAGGATCTGGGCCTGGATGGTGCTGGTCAATCAAAATGTCAAATGAAATGTCTCCGGCTGCTGCAAGCTTGGTAACCTGTCTCCGGAGCTTGTCCACTGGCTTCTTGGAGGCTTGGGACTTCCGCATCTTCTTCACTTCTTGTCCCGGCTCTTCTATTACTTACCCATGCTGCACCAGAGTGGCCATAATTGTGTTCTGATTCTCTAAGAGCTTCTTCAAAGTTTCTTCAACTGTGGGGGGGAATCTTGGCTGCCAAAATGGATGATTGTGCTGCAACATGACTGGATATGTTAGACAGCTTTACAGTAGCTCTCTGCATCTAGTTGTTGAGGCTCGCCAGCATTTGGGAGACTCGCAACGCAGAAAGTGGAACAGTGGGCATAGGCACCGGCTTCAAAGCCGAGGTGGAAGGCACTGAGGCTGAAGGTGGGGGCATGGCAGTTGCACTGGCTAAAGGCTCTGCTGAAGTGGATGGCATATCGGATGTCTCTGCAACTACCACCAATGGCTCATCAGACTGGCCTATGGTGGTAGTTGGCTGACCCTTTCTCTTAGGGTTGTGTGCATCCATCAGAGAATACTATGAGAAGGGCTTCTTAGCCCGAACCTTCGTATCAAAATCTCTTGGCTCCGCCCGTGCATCCATAAGGTACTAAGTGATGGTGTTGGGATATAGGTAGGAGGTATCAGCTTGCCTGTCAACCAAAGATATGTTGGCCGACATCATGGTACCCATATTAATCTGGTACCCGGCCATGATGGAGGCGACTAGAACTGCCTGCAGAATAGGGAGGTTTGTTTCATTCTGGCACGGGTCAGTCTGCTGCAGACAAAGGTCTGCCATCCCTTCGCCTCAAAGTTTAGGGTGTTCCTCTGAATAGGAACCCCTGCTATGATCTATGGTGGTGGTAGCCCCGAAGCTTCAAGAATCTCAGCTAGCCATGGGCGAGCTGCTTCTCCCATCGCCAGCTTCTCCAAGTACTGTGCAGGCTTAACATCCTCAAACCCCAAGTAGGAGTTCAGCGTGTGCTGGTCAAACCGCACTTTCAAATTCCTCACTTGGATCACTTTGGTCCCTTTCTTTATGTGCGCCACATTGGCGTAGAAATCCGGACCAGATACTCCTCTGCGTCCACCACACTCTAGGTGAACCACATCCACCCCTTCTGCTCTCGGAACTGTCTCTAGACTGCTGGATTATAGTTGTCAAGATATTTCAATTTGAACTATCACTCAAGAGTGAGCGACCTCACCAACCACCACCCACGGAAGCTAGTGAAAGCAGCTAGACTGACGAACCGGTCCTCCCAGACCTCTTTCTTTTTCGACCTCTCAAGGCCGGCAACTGTAGTATCACCCCCTCGACCATTATCCAGAATATCATCAATTGTAGTCGTTGGTGCTTTAGGGATAGGTGTAAAGGAGGGCTCCGAAGCCTGACTAGCACTCTCCGAACCCTTGGAGGTGCTATGTGATTTGGAAGGCTCGTCCAGGAGTTGATACCTCCCCGGTGGCTCTGGTCGGACACCCGGCTGCTCTTGAACTGAGTCGCCCTCCGATGCTTCCCTAGAGGGGGCATACGAACTGGATTCGAAAGGCTCTGTGTTTCTTCCTTGGCCAACTGTAGCCTTTTTAGTGATTATCTTTTTGGAGAGTGAGGGTTAAAGTACTTTTTCCGCGGGCCTTGGAAGGTTCACCCCTCCCCTTTGAAGTATCTCCTCGGCCTCGAGATCTAACCATTTTCTGTAACAAGCAACAGCAGGTGTCAGTTGTAATTCAAGTGTAAACATATAAGAACACACCAGAGAGACAGTGAAAAACACAGTGTAAAACATTCTTGCAGGGTGGGGAAGTGCGGTTCGCACAATTATAAGTGCCACCATATACAGGGCATTGCGGACCGCACAATTTGGTCTTGCGGCCGCAGAACTGGATCTGCGCTCTGCACAATTATTAATGCGACTGTAGAACTAGAATGCAGTCCGCACATTTTCTATCGCGGTCGCACATCATATTCACCAAAATGTCAACTCTCTGAAGACAGAGATTGGGCTGCTTTGCGGCCGCACTCACTTTTCTACGGCCGCTATGGGATTTCTGCGGTCCACACAATTCTCAGTGCAGCTGCAGAATCATGCTTGACCCAAGACCATAATCTCAACTTCTGTGGATCGCACAATTACTTGTGTTGGTCGTAGATTTCAAAACAAAATCGATCAGATATTTTAGGGTTTTCAATTTTTGCACAAATTTGACATAGTTTTAACAGTTAAGCATGATAATCAAGTTACCCATTCCCCTTAGGGCAATTACCAGTCTACCCACTACATATTCACCCCAAAAGATTGTTCAAATAGATTCACAGACAAATCGTTCAAAAGCTCAAAATCTAAAAATTTAAAAGAAGTTAGTGAAGATGATGATGCATACTAGAGATGAATTTGCACACGAGATGAGTGATCAACAATTGTTAGGCTTGTGAGCAGCTAATTAACACGAAATTTCAATTTTTTTACACTGTGAAGAGTTCAGAGAGGGAAAAAGAGGAACAGTAGCACTAGGTCTACTATTTATACTAATGGTTCTGACTTGAGGGACAAAGGGCTTAGTGCGGCCGCAGAATTCCTTCTGAGGTCCGCACTCTGTTACCTGGGGCTCTGAAGCCCTTGCTGATCTGCGGTACCGCAGAATTTGTGGTGCGGCCGTAGATTTTTGTTGCGGACCACAGATTTTGGTGTGCGGCCGCACTTTGGCCATTTCTCTAACAAACCAAACTCAGAGTTTGCATTTTCCTTTTTTCCAATTTGTGCGGTCCGCACTGCAATTGTGCGCCCGTGGTTCCCTTTTGCTGTAGCAATCACAATTGTGCGGTCCGCACAATATACATGCAGTCCGCACTTTTTCCATACTTAGCCAGTGTTTCGGGCATAGCTCCTATAAGTTACACTCCTTCCTGCAACACACTTCAAATCCAGTTAGCTCAAAAATAACACCCATCTACAAAAAAAAGGAAAGAAAAGAAAAGAAAAACATGGGTTGCCTCCTAAGAAGCGCCTGATTTAACGTCGCAACACGCAGATTACCATAATTTCAAATTAATAATTGCCACCACATGGCCATCATCAACTTTTCCCAAATAATGCTTCACCCGGTGATCATTGACTCGGAATATCTCATCATTTTTGTTCTTCAAATCCAATGCACCAAAAGGTGTCACACCCACAATTTCAAACGGACCACTCCACTTAGATTTCAGCTTTCTGGGAAACATCTTCAACCGTGAGTTTAACAACAAAACAAGATAGCCCACCTTGAACTCCTTGTCCGAATGAATTTGTCATGAAGGTACTTCATCTTCTCTTTGTACAAGGATGAACTTGCATATGCATGGTATCGGAACTCATCCAATTCATTCAAATGTGCACCCCGCAAGTTAGCGGCTGCATCCCAATCAAGATTCAACATTTTTAAAGCCCACATGGCTTTCTGCTCAAGTTCTACTGGAAGATGACAAGCTTTGCCAAACACCAACCGATATGGAGACAATCCGATAGGAGTTTTGAAAGCAGTCTGATAAGCCCATAGAGCATCATCAAGCTTTATTGACCAATCCGTCCAGTTAACATTCACTATTTTGGACAAGATACTCTTTATCTCCCGGTTGGAAACTTCCACTTGACCGCTAGCTTGTGGATGATAGGGAACCGTAACTTTATGAGTGACACATACTTGCTAAGCAAAGTGTCAAAAGGCTTGTTGCAATAATGCGATGCCCATCACTTATGATAGCCTGCAGAGTACCAAATCTTGTGAAAAATATTCGTCTTCAAGAATGCCACCACAATTCTCGCTTCATTATTGAGAAGAGCAATGGCCTTAACCCATTTAGACACATAATCAACCACGACCATGATGTAGGTGTTTACACAAGAACTCACAAAAGGACCCATGAAGTCAATACCCCACACATCAGAGATATCAATCTCCAGAATGGTAGTGAGAGGCATTTCATTCTTCTTTGAGATTCCACTAGCCCGTTGGCAGCCATTACATCTTTTCACCATACCACATGCATCTTTGTAAAGAGTGGGCCAATAGAAACCACAACTTAGTACTTTGACCGCCGTTCTTGCTCCGCCGTGGTGACCACCATAAGGCGAAGAATGGCAAGCCTCAAGAATAATATTTTTCTCTTCGTCCGGTACACATCTTCTAATTACCCCATCCGGGAAAATCCGAAAAAGGTATGGCTCATCCCAATAATAATCTTGACAATCCCGTTTGAGCTTCTTCCTTTGATATAAAGAGAACTCATCCGGGATAATTCCACACACAAGGAAGTTTGCTAGATCCACGAACCATGGCACCTCCTTCATTGAAATAGCCAATAATTGCTCGTCAGGGAAGGAGTCGTTGATTTCAAGGCCATCATGCAGCCTCCCCTCCTCCTCCAAACGAGACAAGTGGTCCGCCACTTGATTTTTACTCCCTTTTTGATCTTGGATGTCAATGTCAAACTCTTGCAACTATAGCACCCATCTCATAAACCGAGCTTTTGAATATTTCTTGCTCATAAGATAGCAAAGTGCCGCATGATCCGTATGAACAATAAACTTTGCACCCATCAAGTATGGGCGGAACTTCTCAATTGCAAACACAATGGCAAAGAGCTCTTTCTCTGTAACGGTGTAATTGACTTGGGCATCATTCATGGTATTACTAGAATAGTAGACCGGATAAAAAACCTTGTTGATGCATTGCCCCAAAACTGCTCCAACCGCTACATCACTAGCATCGCACATGAGCCCAAAAGGAATACTCCAATTAGGAGCGGTGATAATAGGAGTGGTTGTCAACTTAAACTTTAGCAATTCAAAAGTTCTCATGCAATCATCATTAAAGTGAAACTTAGAATCTTTCTCTAAGAGCTAGCACAATGGGTTCACCACTTTAGAAAAATCATTTATGAAGCACTGGTAGAACCCCACGTGACCCAAGAAAATTTGCACGCCTTTCACCGAAATTGGAGGTGAAAGTTTAGAAATCACCTCTATCTTCTCCTTGTCGACTTCTATGCCATTCTTTGAAATCTTATGGACAAGGACAATGCCTTCCTCGACCATGAAATGACATTTCTCCCAATTCAACACCAATTTCATTTCTTCACACCTTGCCAATACTCTATCAAAATTTGCCAGACAATCATCAAAGGGATCACCGACTACCGAGAAGGCATCCATGAAGACTTCAAGGTAGTCATCTACCATATCCATAAATATCACCATCATACACCTTTGAAAATTTACCGGTGCATTGCATAAGCCAAATGGCATCCGCTTGAAAGCGAAAGTGTCATAGGGACATGTGAAAGTTGTTTTCTCTTGATCTTCCGGAGCAATAAGGATTTGGTTGTAGCCCGAATATCCATCTAGAAAGCAATAGAAAGCACGGCCGGCCAATCTATCAAGCATTTGGTCAAGGAAGGAGAGTGGAAAATGGTCTTTCCTCGTGACTTTATTTAGTTTGTGATAGTCCATACACACTCTCCACCCGATCACCATTCTTGTGGGAATCAACTCGTTCTTGCCATTGGTGACCACTGTTATGACCCCCTTCTTTGAGACACATTGCACCGGAGAAGTCCACGAACTATCGAAAATGGGGTAGACAACCCCGGTATCTAACCACTTGATGATCTCCTTTTTGACCACGTCTTGCATGGCTTCATTGAGTCTCCTTTGATGTTCAATGGATAGTTTGGCATATTCCTCCAAGTTAATCTTGTGCATGTAAAATGCGGGGCTTATCCCCCGAATATCTGCCAAAGTCCACCTAATAGCTCTCTTCCTCTTGTGGAGCACCGCCAATAGACTTGCACGTTAGTCAAACAAGAGGAAAGAATAACTGGTAGAGTAGAACAAGGGCCAAGAAATTCATACCTAAGATGTGGAGGCATGGTTTCAACTCCAAGGTAGGAGGTTCTTCAATTGAAGGCTTTATAGGAGGAGGTTTCCTATTTTCAAGATCCAAGGAAAATTTTCGGGGTGCATAGTTATACGAACCCATTCTTTGCAAAGAATTCACACATTCGATGAAGCCATCCATCTCGTCATCATCAAAGTTGAGCAAGATGGCCACCAACCTATCACCCACATTAATCATGGCACTTGTATCATCAATAATCACATCGGTCACCAAGTCCACGAAAGAACACACTTCATTGCTATTCGGTTGCCGCATAGATTTGCACACACGGAACACCACCTTTTCATCACCCACTCGAAACGTGAGTTCTCCGGCTTCCATATCAACAAGAGCCTTCCCCCTAGAAAGGAAAGGTCTTCCAAGAATAATCAGTACCTCATAGTCCACTTTACAATCAAGAATAACAAAATCCGCAGGAGAATGAGCTTATCAACACAAACTTATACGTCTTCAATCACTCCCAACGGTCTCTTTATTGTACGATCGGCCATTTGTAATCTCATAGATGTGGGTCTTGGTTGCCCAATTCCTAAGGTCTTGAAAATCTAATAGGGCATCAAATTGATACTCGCCCCGAGATCACAAACAGTTTTGGCAAACTCGGCACTTCCAATGGTACAAGGGATCGTGAAAGCACCAGGATATTCCAATTTAGGAGCCATCGAATGCACAATTGCACTCACTTGATGAGTGACTTTGATAGTTTCAAAATTCATCAACCGCTTCTTTGTCACCAAATCCTTCAAAAACTTTGCATAACCGGGAATTTGCTCTAAGGCTTTAACTAATGGAACAGTTATTGAGAGATTTTTCATCATGTCAATGAACTCTTTGAATTGGTTCTCGCCATTTTTCTTGGCGAGCCTTTGAGGATATGGAGGAGGTGGCCTAGGCAATGGTACCTTAGCCTTTTGCACTACCGGTTCCGGTATGTTGATAACATTATCCCTAGGCGGTTTCACTTCCTCTTAAGTCTCTTCCACCGTGTCATCAATATCAATACGCACTTCATCATTTGTTTGCACCACATTGTTCGAGATCTCTTCTTCTTATACCACTTGCTCATCATCCACAAGTTGCCTTTGACTTGAGGTAAGTGGATTCCCACCTCTTTCACTTCTTGTAGTAACTGCCATGGCATGCCCCGTATTGTTCCACCCTTTGGGTTCACCACTGTGTCCCTTGGTAGTGCCCCCTTAGACGAGAATTTAAAGCTTGAGATTTTCCCCATTTGCACTTCTAAGTTGCAGATCGATGTTTTGTGTGAGGCAAGTTGGGCATCGGAATCGACATTCTTCTCCATCATTTGCTTGAACATATTCTTAATACGGCCCAATTCATTATTGGAAGAACTAGGACCATGTGGAGGATAAGGAGGTGGGTTACTCGGTTGTTGATACATCGGGGTCCTTTGAGAACCCGACCCCCGATTTCCTTGATTATTATTCCACCCGCCTTGATTGTTGCCTCCCAATTGCCTTGGTTATTGTTGTTATGCCAATTCCCTTGATTATTGCCTCCACTTCAATTTCCTTGATTGTTGTTGTTATTCCAATTGCTTTGATTGTTTCCACCACTCCAATCCTAGATTGTAAGAATTCCAATTGCCTTGATTATTTTGAGGTCTCCATTGTTGTTGGCTAGGGCCTTGCAAGTTGTTTCTTTGCCCTTGAAAGTTGTTCACATACTGGACCTCTTCTTCTTGGTCATTGTAAGAGTCATCTTGATCAAATCCACTATCATCTTGCACAAAATGGTCCACTCTTTGTTGCACTTGGACTTCTTGTTCTTCGCTTGTTCACCATCGTACTTACTCTCTCCATTGCATTGACTTTTCTCGAGTTTTGTACATCTGGAAATTGAGCCTTTGCCAATTGGTTTATGGTGGCGGTCAACTCGGCTATGGCTTGTCCATGCTCATGCAACTCTTTGTGAAGAAGAATCACATTAAGATCACCTTGTGGAACATTTGCCCGAGATTGCCATGCGATGAAGTATCCGCCATCTCATCCAAGATATCACATTCCTCCGCATACGGCGTCGTCATGAAGTTCCCACCGGCAAGTTAATTCACTACACACTGAGTGGTTGTATTGTTCCCCCGATAGAAAGTTTATTAAATCATGTTCTCCGTCATATTTTTGTTGGGGCACTCTTTCACCATTGTTCTATACCTTTCCCATATCTCGTGTAGTGGTTCATTGGGCTCTTGCTTGAATGCTAGAATTTCATCCCGAAAAATAGCCATGTGCCCGGAAGAGAAGTACTTAGAAATAAATTTCTCCTCTAATTCATCCCAAGTATGAATGGAATGACTAGGAAAACATTCTAACCAATCTAAATCTTTCTCCCATAGAGAGAAGGGAAAATAACTTAGCCTCAAAGAATCCTCACAGACATTTGTTTGTTTACTCCCCCAACACGTATCTACGAACCCCTTCTAGTGTTTGTATGCATTTTGACCCGGTGCACCGGTGAAGAACCCTCGTTGCTCGAGAAAAGTGAGCGTCACGTTGGTTATTTGAAAGTTGCCCGCCTTAATACAGGGAGGGACTATTGCACTTGCTTACCCTTCATTCGGCAACACCCGGTGTGGAGCTGCTCGTGGTGGAGGTGGGGGTGGAGCGGGCACATTGTCTCGAGGCACTCGGCCTTGTCTATTGGCTTGAGGTTCAAGAGGGACCTCATCCATTTGATCATCCTCAACGTCGACATCCCCCAAAGCTATGTTTCTGAGCTCATTGTTTTCCATGATTGCACCTACAATAACTCAACACGTTAGTAACAAGGAAGGAAAAGAAGATATTCCCAAAAGCACACCTAAATATATAGCTAACACCGTTTTTAGCTCCCCGTCAACGGCGCCAAAAATTGATCTCGTCCAATTTCACACCTCAAACCAAGGATATGAAATGGTCGATTGCAATAATATACCTAACAAGGGCCGGGATCGATATCCACAGGGAGCTATAAATGGGAGTTAGGAGTATATATTGTAGTATGTGAGTTTGACTATCTCAATTTACACTTCCACAAATTTGGGTTGTTTCTATGTCTAATTTAAATCTAAGATTGAAAAGTGAGAAATAAAACTAAAAGAATTGTTTTTGTTGTTTTTCAAGTTTTGTAAAAAGCCTAGGGCTATGATCATCGCCTAGGTGTTTTTCTAATGGGATATAAACCTTAATGCTTATTTATTGATCGATGTGTATTATAGCTATCAACACTCAATTACCCACTCAATACCTCTCGGTCAGGGAGTGATTTGCCCAATTTGGCTTTCTCAAGTCCAAATGGGTATTGCACAAAACGGTTGATAAAAGCTCAAGTCGGGTTATTACTATCTCTAGGTTGAACCCTTTAATTGGGATTATCAATCTCCTGATTGATCCAGTTTTTTGTTAGCCATGTTTTTCTAGACTAAGTCTCTCTTTCTCAAGTAGAGACCAAGTAAAATAGGCATGAACTAATGTTTGCAACCATTAATTCCACAAACTAAAGCATGAATAAGGCTAAATAATAAACACCCAACCATAAACAAGCATTAAATTAAACACCCATAAGGTTTACACATTATGGTTGGGTCACAAGTAAAAATCTAGCTACTCATGCTTGAAATTGAAGAAAAGAAGAAGAAATGATAATCAAACTCATATTGCAAGATTAAAATGATAAAAGTCCATGTTAAAATAGCTCAAAATATGAAAAACTACTAAAAGAAGTAAAGAGAAACGACTACTGTAGCTGCTGATGTCAAAAGTCTATTTATACATGGATGGAAATTTCGGATAAAAATGCCCTTCGGGGAGTTCTGCAGCCATACAATTCCATGTAAGGTCCGCAATTTTCTTCAACTTGTTAGGACTGAAAGTCTGCGGCCGTATAATTCTGATATACGATCGCAATGTACTCTTTCTACGGTCCGCCTTTTACATGTGCGGTCGCACTTGATCTTCTGCGGTTAACGCTTTTACTCCTGCGGCCACAAGGGGCTTCTTCTGCGGCCGCAGAATGCCTGTGCGGTCCGCACTTTTGATGGACTTGGAATGCATATTCTCTGAACTTTGCTCCTGGTCTAGCATTTGCGACCGCACATTGCACCAAACACTGCTGGCTTTTTCTTCATCATCTGCGGCTGCAGATGATATTCTGCGATTCGCACTTCTGAGCTTCTGTGCTTTTTAAGTCCTTGAGTTCAGATTACTCCTTTTTGAGTTGGATTTCATCTTTCAATATTCCTGCAATTAAGCACATTTCATTAGTGTTCGGGAACACAATAAATACTTTTGGACTAAAACAAAAGCTAAAAAGTGCTATTAAGTAGTCAAAATCCCCACTTATCAATCACATCAAAGAGAAGGTGCTTAGGCACTCTTCGAGGTCCACAATTGTGGGTCCCGGATGAAATTTATATTATGTGGTTTAGATAGTTAAGTTAGGGGATCAAATAGGCAAGGAAAAGTGTAGAAGTTGAAGACTCTATTATAACTCATAAGAATCAATAATCGATGCAAATCTTAAAGATTACAAGTGGACAACTGCATTGGTCTATGTTAAATGACTAAGTGTAAATATAGCGAAAAATAAAAGGGAGGGGGGGGGGGGG
>MCJB01030659.1:81729-148333 GCA_002018475.1 Nicotiana obtusifolia
AGAATGAAGAAAGACATTGTGGGATTCGTAGCTCGGTGTCTCAACTGTCAGCAAGTAAAGTATGAACATCAGAGGCTGGGTGGTTCGCTTCAGCCGATAGCTATTCCCGAGTGGAAGTGGGAACAGATCACTATGGACTTTGTTGTTGGACTCCCACGGACTTTGAAGAAGTTCGATGCTATTTGGGTGATTGTAGATCGGCTGACCAAGTCCGTGCACTTCAGTCCTGTGTGTACTACCTATTCTTCGGAACGGTTGGCGAGGATTAATATCCGAGAGATTGTCCGGCTGCATGGTGTTCCAGTTTCTATCATTTCAGATAGAGGTACTCAGTTCACCTCGCAGTTCTGGAAATCCGTGCAGAGGGAGTTGGGTATTCAGGTGGAATTGAGCACAGCATTTCATCCTCAGACGGATGGGCAGTCAGAACGTACCATTCAGATACTGGAGGACATGTTGCGTGCATGTGTTGTTGATTTTGGAGGTTCATGGGATGAATTTCTACCACTTGCAGAGTTCGCTTATAACAACAACTACCAGTCAAGTATTCAGATGGCTTCGTATGAGGCTCTGTATAGGAGGCGGTGTAGATCTCCGGTTGGTTGGTTCGAGCCCGGCGAAGCTAGGCTATTGGGGACTGACTTGGTTCAGGATGCTTTAGAGAAGGTGAAAACAATCCAGGAGAGGCTCCGTACTGCACAATCGAGGCAAAAGAGTTATGCCGATAGGAAGGTTCGAGATGTGTCTTACATGGTTGGCGAGAAGGTCTTGCTGAAGTTTTCGCCCATGAAAGGTGTTATGAGATTCGGGAAGAAGGGGAAACTGAGTCCTCAGTTCATTGGGCCGTTTGAGGTGCTTCGAAGAGTCGGGGAGGTGGCGTATGAGCTTGCTTTTCCACCCAGTCTGTCGAGTGTGCACCCAGTATTTTCGATGCTCCGGAAGTATATTGGAGACCCGTCTCATATTTTGGACTTCAGCACGATTCAGTTGGATGATAATTTGACATATGAGGTGGAGCCAGCGGCGATTTTGGATCGTCAGGTTCGGAAGTTGAGGTCCAAGGAGATAGCTTAAGTGAAAGTTCAATGGAGAGGCCGGTCCGTGGAGGAGGCTACCTGGGAAACCGAGCGGGAGATGCGGAGCAGATACCCTCACCTATTTGAGACTTCAGGTATGTTTCTTGACCTGTTCAAGGACGAACGTTTGCTTAAGTGGGGGAGAATGTAACGACCCAGCTAGTCATCTCGTGAGTTACCGCTCCGTTTTCCCCATTTCTGCTTTATTATGCTTCGTTACTCGTGTTTTATGTAATCACGTTGAATGGTTTGCGTTCGGAGTAGATTGGGTAAGAAATGAGACACTTAGTCTCTTTTAAGAAGGTTTAAATTGGAAAAGTCAATCGGATATTGACTTATGAGTTAGAGGGTTCGGATGTGAGTTCCGATGGTTCGGTTAGCTTTGGGAGGTGATTTATGACTTAGAAGTGTGATCGGAATTGGTTTCGGAGATCCCGTGTAGAATTAGGCTTGAATTGGCGAAGTTAGAATTTTGGCGATTTCCGGTTGATAGGCGAGATTTTGATCCGAGGGTTGGAATGGAATTCCGAAAGTTGTTGTAGCTTCGATATGTAATTTATGACTTGTGTGCAAAATTTCAGGTCATTCGGACGTGGTTTGGTTGGGTTTAGATCAAAAGAGCGATTTTGAAGATTTTGAAATCCTTAGGCTTGAATCCAACGCGAATTTGGTATTGAGAGGTTGTTTTGGGCGTTCCGATGGTTGGAACAAGTTTGAATAATGTTATGGGATATGTTGGCATATTTGGTTGAGTTTCCGGAGGCCTCGGGTGAGTATTGGGTGGTTAAACGGACTATTTCATCGTTGGAAAGGAAAAATCTGCATAAATGTTAGAAATGCTACGCATGCTGTCCAAAATGTGGACAACATTTTGATTATGCTGCGCAGCAAAGTGTAGCAGATTGCAATGTCAAAAATGCAACCAGAATGCGAACAGCATTTTGATTATGTGACCAGAATGCTACGCAGCAAAGTGTAGCAGATTGCAATCTCAAAAACGCGACCAGAATGCGAACAACATTCTGATTATGCGACCAGAATGCGAACAGCATTTTGAACACCTGAAAGTTTTATTGTTCCGATTTTTGACCTCTTTATGAATAGAAATAAGTGCCCATTTGCCATGCAAAACCCATTTTCATTATCTACAAAGAGAAACACCTTCAAACACCATAGAATCACAGCAAATCAACCTCAAAACTATATCCAAAGGAGATTTTCTTGGACAAATTCTTAAAAGAGGGGATTTTGGCCATCTTGAATATAGTTGGAGCCATAGAACTTGGATTGCAACTAATCTTGAAGGGATTTTTGGAAGATTTGCAAGGGAAACATCGGGGTAAGTGTTCCTAACTCAATTTTTGAGGAATTACCTCAGTTTATCACTATTTTTAGCAATTAATTGGTGAATTAAGTTGGGAAAATTGTTCCCTCAACATATTGTGACGTATTTGTTATGAATTTGGATAGATTCGACGCACGTGAAGGCCAATTTGAAGGGCAAAGGCGTCGCGAGCTAAGGATTTAGCCGGTTTGAGGTGAGTAGTGATTGTAAATGATGTTCTGAGGATTTGAAACCCCGAATTGCACATCGTAGTGCTATATTGAGGTGAGGCACGTGCTCGATGATGAGTGTGGGGTCGTTTACTACTGGGGATTGCGACTTGATCCATCCCGATTGATGATTTTTACTACATATTTGATTGGAACTGATTTGATATCATCATGATTTGGGTTGATTGCCATATTTGGGCTTCGTGCCGATTATTTGAACCCTTCAGGGGTAGTTATCACTTTTTCCTCACTGTTTGATTCATTACTTGAACTCATTCATGTTGTTTTCCACTGTTTTTACAAAACAGCCATTTTTACTCAATTCTGAGATTTAAATGACATTTTAAATGATATAAATGGATCGGGTGGCACGCCGCCACGGGATTTGATATGAATGGATCGGGTGGCACGCCGCCACGAGATATTGCGCTTGGGCCGTAAGAAGCCCCTCCCGGAGTCTGCATCCCCCACAGTGAGTGCAGGGTACCCATGGGATCGGGTGACACGCCGTCACGAGACATGACGTGGCTAGTGCCCTTGCGGGTTTGGTCTCCAATTATTTTGTGTTGCTTGGCCCTGGTAAGGTTGCCTCTGATAACCTCCGTGAGTATTATTGACAAAATTTGCCTCCTCATATTCTTCACCTTGCATTGGTTGCACATTCTCCACTACATTGATTTTTTTCTTCTGATTTTCTGTGAACATCTTTGTCAAGACATTCACATTAGTGGCAAGTTCAGCAATTACTTGGTCCCTTTCTTGGTTTTCTATGATCAAGTTATTCATCGATGGAGACCCAATTGTAATGCCACCAGTAGTATCCTCAGAATGCCAATCTTGATTATGTTTGGCCATCTTGTCCAAATCTGCGTGACTCTAGCGAAGGTCTTATCCATGAACGAACCAGCAGCAACATTCTTCGCTATCGATTGGTTCATTGGGTCCAAACCCATGTAGAACTTTTCCAGCAAAATAGAGTCTGGAAAACCGTGGTTTGGCGACCTCACCAAATACAATTTGAATCTCTCCCATGCTTCGTGCAGCTGTTCACCCGGTAGTTGTTTGAAGAAAAATATCTTGTCCCGGAGCTCCGATTTCTTGCTTTGTGGAAACCACTTTGACAAGAATGCCCGGACCAGCTCAGGCCATGAACGGATTGAATTTGGAGGAAGGTTTTGAAGCCATCTCCTTGCATCTCCAGCCAACGAATACTTAAAGCATCTGAGCCTTAATGCATCGTCAGAGACGTTGTTTTGTTTGTGCGTCGCAGAAACACCCAAAAAGTTCCTGAGGTGCTGCGTCGGATCGTCATCAGTAGAATTTCTGAAGTATCCTTCAGCTTTCAGCATCAAAATCAACCCATGTTCTACTTTGAACGTAGCAGTACCTATAGCTGGAGGTACTATAACATTAGTATCTTCAATATACTCTTCGATGTCGGCAAATGGATTCTCTTCCTGCTCCCCCACCAAATCATCTACAGGATCCGCCATATCTTCCTTTCTACAACCACCAAAACAAACAACGTGCAATTAAGTGGAATTAGACTTATAGTAAAGTACACAATAATCAAAAATTTCAAAACCGTATTCCCCGGCAACGCCGCCAAAATTTGATCTGCTCAAATTACACCTTTACAATAGTGTAAGCGATCGATATCAAATATAGTAACCCAACGAGGTTGGGGTCGAATCCCACAGGGAATAGGCGTGAAACAATTATCCGATTAAAGCAATACTGTACTTAGTTGTAATTCGATCAAGTAGCCAAATAGAGTAAATTAATGTTGAGTATGTAAAGAAAAGTAAACTAATAGTTGCAACTCGAAAATGATTTGAAAGAAAAGATATGAAGTTGAGATACTAAGGTCGTGTTCCCCCTAATGTAGTAGAATGTATTGATATTGATATTGACTTCCGTTCTTGATATGCAATCGGTTCGTGTTAACGTGTTATCCAATGTTTCCCAACACTTAGATAACGTATCCTCTTATGATTCTCCCGAATACTAAAGAGTCAAAATTAAGAACACCCAATTATTCGCCAAATTGAAATCTACTTATTCCTAAGTAATTTCGTTAAACAAGGGTTAAAGTCTTGAATTATTATTATTTATCTCTACCAAACTCTATCTCACTTTTCCAAGATATGATAGCATAGATTGGCACTCGTTGATGTTTGCAACCACTAACGATTAACTTAAGAACAAGAGACAAATAAATATCAAGTTTCTTTCGAAATTGAAATCAATATTAACCTTTTAATAACATTCCACCCATCTAGGGTTCACAACCTTAGCATTAGAATTTAGCTACACATGTTAAAAACTGAAGAACAAATAGGAATAATTGAATTCATCTTACAACAATATTGATTTCTCTCTTTTGATCACCCAAAAATCTCTCTAAATTCGAAAATAACCAAAAGCAGTACTTTGCACTTTGAATTCTGACAAGTCTCCCTTCACACAACCCTAGAAAGGCTATTTATAGAGGCCCAAAATTCGAGGCGAGCAGCAATTACGTCTGACCTAGTTGCACGTCTGCGATCGCATTCCTGTCGCAGAGCAGGAATGCGGTCCGCAGAATCCTCACACTCCATCGCAGATTACACCAGAGATTTTCCTTCTCATCGCATCTGAGAATGCGGTTCGCAGATTGATTCTGCGATCGCAGAATGCGATCGCAGTCTCCACTCTATTTTTTACCTCAAACTCTGTCCGTGTCTGCGATGATAATGCGGTTAGCATTTCTGTTCTGCGGTCGCAAATGCGACCGCATTCTTAACTTGAAACTTGGCTTAAACTTTTGTTTGCCTCTGCGATCTTCTTGCAACTTCTGCGACTCGCATAGCTGTTCTGCAGTCGCAGAATTGAACCTGCTATACTCTTGAACTCTTTTCTTGCCTTTGGACAACTTTTTGGACTTCTTTTCACGCTTCTGGGTTTCTTTCCTCAATATACTGAAATTACACTAAAACTAAGTGAATATCATGATAATTAACAAGTAGAACAAGTAAAATTCTAAGCAAATAATATGTAAATGTGCCGAAATTACCCGGCACATCAGCTAGTCATGCTGTTTTCTTTCACTTCATGTTGTTTACTTGAGATATTTACATGTTTTATTGTTTCATTATGGATTGCTGTATGCCTTATGTGTTTTCTTACCTTCAGTTGTTATTTATAATTATTACTCACTGAGTTGGAAGTACTCACATTACTCCCTGCACCGTGTGTGCGGATCAGGCTTTATCGGTTCTGCTCCGAGACATTGATTATTACTGTCAGGGCGGCGATTCAGAGACTACGAGGTAGCTGTTGGCGTCCGCAGCCCCATATCTCTTTTATCTTGTTGTTTCCACTATATTCAAACAATTGTGCCAAAGATATTGTAATACTAATCTTATTATTAGGATTTTCATTAGTTGCTCATGACTTTGTGACACCCCGGTTCGGGCTGTTGAGTCGGGATGGTTCACTATGTTTTTTCGCAATTAACTGCTATTAAAACTGTATTGTGATGTTCTCTCGTTAAATTTATTTCTTTAAATGAAGTTTAGTTTTAATTGGCTGCCCTTGTCTTTATGAGAGGTGCCATCACGACCGGGTTGGGATTTTGGGTCGTGACAAAAACATATATAAATTCAATAACCAGGTTAATTATTTTCTCAAAAGAAGGGTTTTACCGGTAGCAATTTTCAAATTTTAATTTTTTTAATGAACAACCAAATCCCCAGTTGAATGTATTACTACCTTCACATCGTTTTTTACCATATGATAAAGGGATTCAAAATCATAACGGCTTCTCATTATCCACGTGATTCAGTTAGTTTTAAATTGCTATCAACTAGAGTTCTAGTTTTACTGACATTCTAACTCTTGTGTAATATTGGTTTTACTTGTATACTTAGATTTGGATTCACAAATCCAGTGCGTAAATGTACGCAGGAAAGGTAATGGAAAAGCATCACTTTCAGCAACTACTTGTGTTCCTTTATGTTATCAAGAGCATCAAAAACTCCAACGAGTAACTGATTATGGGAACACCTTTTTTTTTCTTTTCCTGTTAAACCAAATTAGCAACAATGCCCTCTTCATATACTATAGTTGTTGCTGCTACTGGTGGCAGTGCCCCTCAACCAAATCAAATAATCACCATTAATCCTGCATCTAAACTACCTCTCAAACTGTAACGATCCGGTTGGTCATTTTGAGAGTTGTAGCCCCATTCTCCCATTTATTGCTCATTTTGTACTTTATAGCTGCTATGTGACTTGTTGGAGAAGTTGGTTCTGATTCGGAAAGGTTTCAGAATGAGTTGAGACACTTAGTCTTAAGGTTGGAAGCTTAAGTTGAAAAGGTCGACCGGATATTGACTTATGAGTAAATGACTCCGGAGTGGAGTTGTTATAGTTCTCTTAGCTCCGCTGGGTGATTTTGGACTTAGGAGCGTGTTCGGATTATGATTTGGGGGTCTATAATTGAATTAGGCTTGAAATGGCGAAAGTTGGAAATTTGAAAGATTGACCGAGGGTGGACCTTGTGGTTACCGATCTTGAATTGGAGTGCCGAGAGTTTGAGTAGGTACATGGCATCATTTTTGACTTATGTGCAAAATTTGAGGTCACTCGGACGTGATTTGGTAGGTTTCGGTGTCGTTTGTAGAAGTTGGAATTTCCTTAGTTTCAATAGGCTTGAATTGGGGTGTGATTCGCATTTTTTATGTTGTTTGATGTGATTTTAGGGCTCGACTAAGTGTGTATCGTGTTTTAGGACATGTTGGTAGGTTTAATTGAGGTCCGGGGGGCCTCGGGTGAGTTTCAGATGGTTATCGAATTAAGTTTGGAGTTTGAAAGGTTGCTGTAGCTGAAGCCTTATGGTGTAATCGCACCTGCGGAACTTTGGTCGTAGGTGCGAGCTGGGAAGCGCAGAAGCAGAGTTTGGATTGGGAAGCTGTGGAGCGCGGATGCGGACAAATTTTCGCAGGTGCGAACTCGAACCTGCGCATGGTGGATCGCAGAAGCGAAGAGGGATTTGGAGTCACTGGTCTGCAGAAGCGGACGATTTAGCGTAGATGCGCACCCGCAGAAGCAGGATTTGTGACCGTAAAAGCGGTTGGTCGGCCCTTTAGTAACCTCCGTAGATGCGAATTTTTAACCGAAAAAGCGATACCGCAGTAGTAGATTTTTGGCTGCAAAAGCGAGAAGGCTTGGGCAGATTGTTTAATCGAGGGTTCCGTGGGTTTTCTTCATTTTTTAAACTTTCCAACTCAGTCTAAGGCGATTTTTGAGAGGCTTTTAGAGAGATTTCTTGAGGTAAGTCACTTGTGGTTTAAGTTATTCAATAATTTTGTTTCCTCATTGATTTTTTCACCTAGATTATGTGGTTTTGAGGTGTAATTTTGGGAGTTGGGGCTAGGGTTTTGGAGAGTTTAAATTGAGAATTTGGGGGTCCATTTGGTGTTATATTTGGTAAATTTGGTATGGTTGGACTCGTGGTTGAAAGGGCTTCCGGATTTTGTGACTTTTATCAGATCTCGAGATGTGGGCCTGGGGGCCGGCTTTAGAGTGACTTTTGACTTTTGATTAAGAACTTGGTATTTTATTGATTCATTTAGCTCGTGTTGATTGTATTGAATTGTTTATGGCTAGGTTCGAGACGTTCGGAGGATGATTTGCGAGGTAAGGGCTTGCTAGAGGAGTGATTCGAGTTGCTTGAGGTAGTGCAACATTCGATCTCTGGGCCTGGAAAGCCACTATCTGAGCCAACATCTGTATGGATCCCCAAAGGAACTCATCTGAAATACTAGGACCGAAAGTCGAGGCTGGAGGTGGAACTAGAATATCTGTTAGAGGAGGAATCGTTTCACCCTCGGTAGGAGTAAGCATTGGTGCAGTTTGAGTAGGAGTACTAGAATAAGGCGGTGTTGTGGATGGGGGAATATCCTCATCCCTCGGGTGCTCACCTGGATCATTAGGCATAGTATCAACTGCCACTCCTGGGGTGGCATTGGCTCTTTTGCCACTTCTTGCCTTCTTCTTAGGCTCTATACTAAAAATTAGAACAATGCAAGAGTTAAAAAGAAAGGAACAATCTCATAATCAAGCTCGATCGCACGATCTAGAACATTAAAGAAGGGTGGCATTCCTAAATGCACACTTGCTTTATTGCTTCTGTATGATATTTTGGATTGGGGCCTGCGGTTATGCCGTGCGAATTATGTTATTGGCACATGAGTTGTCCATATGGATCCATATATTGATATTTTTGGCAGGTGAGTTGTTCGTGAAGCACATGAGTTGTCTGTGCGGATCCGTATATTGATATTATTCACACGTGAGTTATCCGTGTCGCACGTGAGTTGTCCGTGCAGATTCTATTATTAGCACATGAGTTGTCGGTGCAGCACGTGAGTTGTCCGTGCAGTGTGTGAAACTTGTATTTTCTTGATCATTTATCTGATTTACTTATTTTATTTCCCTTACATGCCATAATACTGTTGAGTAGGGTATTTGAGAACCAGTGTACATGCACACACGGATATTCGCATCACGAAGTTTTATGAACTATATTTAAATCTTATACTATGTTAATCAAAAAGGATAGAATTGTACTGATTTAACTAGTGCACTCAACAAATTAAGCTTCTCATACCTTGCCTTATTTATTTGTGATACTTATTGAGTTGGTTGTACTCACACTACACCCAGCACCTCGTGTACAGATTTAACAATTTTCGGGTACGGTGGTTGCTGAGTTGCGGAGTCTGGACATTCGGAGATCATCGAGGTAATTGCTGGGCGTTCGCAGACCTTGACTCTCGTCCCTTATCTTTATTTTTATTTATTCAAGTTTTATATTCTAGATGGTGTGCCAAACTATATCTTTATGTAGATGCTCATGTACTCGGTAACACCCTGGTTTGGGGAGAGATTATGTATTAAATTATGACTTCCTATCCTGCTTTAAAAAGATTTTCCTTTAATTAAGATATTTTCATATCTTTCCAAGATTTAAGTGTTGGAAATGTCTAAATAGCCGGCTTGCCTAGTACCATGATAGGCACCATCATGACGGGTTGGTTTTGGGTCGTGACAAGTTGGTATCAGAGCCTAGGTTACATAGGTCTCACGAGTCATGAGCAGGTTTAATAAAGTCTTGCAGATCGATGCGGAGACATATGTACTTATCTTCTAGAGGCTGCCGAACCCTTAGGAAACTTCACATTCTTGTATTCTTGTCGTGAAGATTTGTTGATTCCGGTCACTAAATTTCTATTATTCTATTCTCTCCTAGAGGGTGAGGACACGTACTACCGGTCAGGACAGACAGCCACCAATACCACCAGCTAGGGCCACGAGAGGCTGAGGTCACGGTAGGGGTAGGGGTGAAGCTCGTACAGCAGCTAGAGAGGCACCTACAGATCCACCAGTTGCTCTCGCTCAGGAGCAGGTACCAGCTATAGTTGAGCCAGTGGGGCCAGCACAGGCACCAGCTGTGCCCATTGTGATTCCAGGCCTTCAGGAGGCTTTGGCTAATATTTTGATAGCGTGCACCAGCCTTGCTCAAGCGGTTTCTGTTACGGCCGTAGCAACTACTTCTCAGGCCGGGGGAGGTACTACGACTCCCCCTGCCCGTACTTTGGAGCAGGTGATGCAGGGACTTCAGACACCGGGGGTACCACTTGCCCAGCTGGTTACCAGCTGCTCAGGCCCAGGTGGGTCCCGTTATGACTGATGATGAGCAGAGGAGACTAGAGAGATTTGGTAAACTCCAGCGTCCATCATTCAGTCGGGCTGAATATGAGGATACCCAGGACTTTTTGGATAGGTTCTAGTGGATTCTTCACACGGCAGATATTCTAGAGATTATTGGGATCTCATTCACTACTTTTCAGTTTACTGGGGCTGCCTTCAGATGGTGGGAGGCTTATGAGAGTCGCAGGCCAGTCGGTGCAGCACCACTTACATAGCATGAGTTCTCCGTTCTCTTCTTGGAGAAGTTCGTGGCACAGTCTTACAAGGAGGAGCTACGCAGACAATTTGAGTAGCTACATCAGGATGGCATGTTTGTGACCCAGTACGAGATGAGGTTTTCCGAGTTGGCCCGTCACGCAGTTTGGTTTGTTCCCATGGATAGGGAGAGGGTTAGGAGTTTCATTAATAGCCTTACATATTAGTTACGTGAGCAGAGGGAGTCCAAGAGACCTCGAGGTTTGGATGGTCCCGGTGGTGTTGATTCTGGGGTCCAGTCTTTCCACAGCAGGGGTCGTCCTTATAGGCCCACTCAGACGGCTCGTCCAATTCACTGTGGTGCATCATCTAGCCATGGTTCATACAGTGCCCATCCGGGCCAGTCATCTCTCAGTGCTCTTCCAGCTTAGAGCTCATCTCGTGCACCATCAGTTTAGGGTTCATCTGTACCAGGTTCTTCTGATAGTTATTCTGGTTCCCAGGGTCCGCCTCAGTATTTGCCGCCATTTTCCGAGAGGGGATGTTTCGAGTGTTGAGAGTTAGGTCATGTGAAGAGGTTCTGTCCCCACCTTACGGGAGGTTCAGTTCAGCAAGGGAGTCAGGCCACGACTTTAGCATCAGTTACTTCACTACCCACTTAGCCAGCTCGGGGTGGGGCTCAGGCAGCTAGGGGTCGCCCAAGAAGGGGAGGCCGATCAGGTGGCGGTCAGGCCCGATTCTATGCTAATTCATGCCAGGCCAGATGCCGTTTCTTCAGACACAGTGATCACATGTATTGTCTCAGTATGCCACAGGGATGCTTCAGTATTATTTGACCCTAGTTCCATTTATTCGTATGTATCATCATATTTTTCTAATTATTTAGATATGCCCCGTGAGACCCTAGTTTTATTTGTTCATGTATCCACGCTGGTGGGCGACACTATTGTGGTGGACCGTATATATCGGTCGTGTGTAGTGACTATTGGGGGATTGGAGACTCGAGTTGATCTCTTGCCGCTTAGTATGGTTGATTTCGACGTGATCTTGTGTATGGATTGGTTGTCTCCATGTCATGCTATTCTAGACAGTCACGCTAAGACCTTGACGTTGGCAATGCCAGGGTTGCCAAGGATCGAATGGAGAGGTTCTCTAGATTATGTTCCCCAATAGTGTGACTTCATATTTGAAGGCCCAAGGGATGACTGGGAAGGGATGTCTGTCGTATTTGGCCTTTGTGAGGGATGTTGGTACTGATACTCCTACTATTGACTCTGTTCTCGTAGTGCGAGACGTTCCGGATGTGTTTCCTGTAGACCTGCCGGGCATGCCACTCGACAGGGATATTAACTTTGGCATTGAGTTGGTGCCGGGTACTCAGCCCATTTCTATTCCTACGTAGCGTATGGCGCCAGCTGAGTTGAAAGAATTGAAAAAGCAGCATCAAGAAATCCTGGATAAGGGGTTTATTAGGCCTAGTGTGTCGCCTTTGGGTGCACTGGTTCTGTATGTGAAGAAGAAGGATGGTACTATGTTGATGTGCATCGACTATAGGCAGTTGAACAAAGTTACAATAAAACACAAGTATCCTTTACCGCGCATTAATGATCTATTTGACCAGCTTTAGGGAGCAAGAGTGTTCTCTAAGATTCATTTGAGGTCTAGGTATCACCAGGTGAAGATTCGGGAATCGGACATTCTAAAGACAACATTCAAGACCCGTTATGGTCATTATGAGTTCTTTGTGATGTCATTTGGGTTGACCAACACCTCAGCAGCATTCATGCATCTGATGAATAGTGTATTTCAGCCGTATCTCGACTCGTTTGTCATAGTATTCACTGATGATATCCTGGTGTACTCTCGTAGCGTGGAGGAGCATGCCAAGCATTTGAGGATTGTGTTGCAGTGGTTGAGGGAGGAGAAGCTTTATGCAAGTTCTCCAATGGTGATTTTTGGCTTAGTTCGGTGGTGTTCTTAGGGCACGTGGTGTCCAGTGAGGGGATTAAGGTGGATCCAAAAAAGATAGAGGCGGTTTAGAGTTGGCCCAGGCTGTCCTCAGCTACTGAGATTTAGAGCTTCTCGTCTTGGCCTGTTATTATCGTCGCTTCGTTGAGAGTTTCTCGTATATTGCATCGCCCTTGACCAAATTGACCCAAAAAGGGTGCTACCTTCAGGTAGTCGGATGAGTGTGAAGAGAGCTTTCAGAAGCTCAAGACTGTCTTGGCCACAGCTCCAGCTCTAGTTTTGCCTTCAGCTTCAGGTTCTTATACCGTGTATTGTGATGTTTCTCGGATTGATATTGGGTGTTTCTTGATGCTGGAGGGTAGAGTAATCGATTATGCTTTGTGTCAGTTGAAGCCCCATGAGAAGAGGTGTAGTGGAGAGGTCAGCCAGTTGAGGAGGCTACTTGGGAGATCGAGCGGGAGATGTGGAGCAGATTACCACGCCTATTTAAGACTCCAAGTACGTTTCTATACTCGTTTGAGGACGAACGTTTGTTTAAGAGGGGGAGGACCTAACGACCCCGCCGGTTGTTTTGATAGTTTTAGCCCCATTCCCCTATTCACTGCTCATTTTATACTTTATAGCTGCTATGTGACTCTCCAGGATAGTTGGTTCGGGTTCGGAAAGGTTTCGGAATGAGTTGAGACACTTAGTCTCAAGGTTAGAAGCTTAAGTTTAAGAGGTCGACTGGATGTTGACTTATGTGTAAACGACTTTAGAATGGAGTTGTGATGGTTCCGCTAGATCCGTTGGGTGATTTTGGACTTAGGAGCGTATCCGGATTGTGATTTGGAGGTCTATTGTTGAATTAGGCTTGAAATGGCAAAAGTTGGAAATTTAAAAATTTGACCGACAGTGGACCTTGTGGTTACCTGGCTCGGATTGGAGTTCCGGGAGAGTAGGTACGTGGCGTCATTTGTGACTAGATGGTGTACCAGACTATATCTTTATGCAGATGCTCATGTACTCGGTGACACCCAGGTTTTGGGAGAGATTATGTATTAAATTATGTCTTTCTATCCTGCTTTTAAAAGATTTTCCTTTAAAAAAGTTGTTTCCATATCTTTCAAAGATTTAAGTGTTGGACAAGTTGGTATCAGAGCCTAGGTTACATAGGCCTCACGAGTCATGATCTGTATTAGAAAAGTCTTGCAGATCGCTGTGGAGACGTCTATACTTATTTTCGAGAGGTAGCCGAACCTTAAGAAACTTCATATTCTTGTATTCTTGTCGTGTGGATTTGTTGCTTCCGGTCACTAAATTTCTATTGTTCTATTCTCTCACAGATGGTGAGGACACATATTACCGGTCAGGACAGACAACCACCAGTACCACCAGCTAGGGCCACGAGAGGCTGAGGTCGCGGTAGAGGCAGGGGTGCAGCTCGTATAGTAGCTAGAGTGGCACCTGCAGATCCACCAGTTGCTCCCGCTGAGAAGTAGGTACCAATTTTGGTTGAGCCAGTGGGGCCAGCACAGGCATTAGCTATGCCCATTGTGATTCCAGGCCTTCAGAAGGCTTTGGCCTAGATTTTGACCGTGTGCACTAGCCTTGCTCAGACGGTTTTTGTTCCGGCCGTAGCAGCCACTTCTTAGGCCAGGGGAGGTACTCCGATTCCCGCCGCCCGTACTTTGGAGCGGGTGATGCAGGGACTTCAGACACCGAGGGTACCTCTTGCCCAGCTGGTTGCAACTGCTCAGGCCTAGGTGGGTCCCGTTATGACTTATGATAAGCAGAGGAGAGTAGAGATATTTGTTAGACTCTAGCCTCCATCATTCAGTGGGGCTGAGTCTGAGGATACCCAGGACTATTTGGACAGGTGCTAGTAGATTCTTCGCATGACAGGTATTCTAGAGACCAGTAGAGTCTCATTCACTACTTTTCAGTTTGCTGGGGATGCCTTCAGATGGTGGGAGGCTTATGAGAGGCATAGGCCAGTTGGTGCAGCACCACTTACATGGTGTGAGTTCTTCGTTCTCTTCTTGGAGAAGTTCGTGCCACAGTCTCACAAGGAGGAGCTGCGCAGACAATTTGAGCAGCTACATCGGGATGGCATATTTGTGACCCAGTACGAGTTGATGTTTTCCATGTTTGCCCGTCATGTATTTTGATTGGTTCCCACAGATAGGGAGAGGATTAGGAGGTTCATTGATAGCCTCACATATCAGTTGCGGTTGCTTATGACTCGGGAGAGGTATCTGGTGCTACGTTTGATGAGGTGGTTGATATTGCTTGGCAGATATCGATGGTCCTTAGTCAGAAGCGTGAGGAGAAGGAGTCTAAGAGGCCTCGAGGTTTAGGTGGTCTCGGTGGTGTTGATTCTGGGGACAGTCTTACCACAGAGGGGTCATCCTTATAGGCCCGCTCATACAGCTCATCTAGTTCATTGTGGTGCATCATCTAGCCATGGTTCATACAGTGCCCGTCTAGGCCAGTCATTTCTCAGTGCTCTTCCAGCTTAGAGTTCATCTCGTGCACCATCAGTTCAGGGTTCATCTGTACCGGGTTCTTCTGATAGTTATTCTGGTTCCCAGAGTCCGCTTCAGTATTTGCCGCCATTTTCCGAGAGGGGATGATTTGAGTGTGGAGATTTGGGTCATGTGAAGAGGTTTTGTCCCCACCTTATAGGAGGTTCAGTTCAGTAGAGGAGTCAGGACATGGCTTCAGCACCAGTTACTTCACCAACTGCCCAGCCAGCTCGGGGTGGGGCTCAGGCAGCTAGGGGTCGCCCAAGAGGGGGAGGCCGATCAGGTGGCGGTCAGGCCCGATTCTACGCTATTCCTGCCAGGCCAGATGTCATTGCTTCAGACAAAGTGATCACATGTATTGTCTCATTATGCCATAGGGATGCTTTTGTATTATTTGACCGTGGTTCCACTTATTCGTATGTATCATCGTATTTTGCTCGTTATCTGGATATACCCCGTGAGTCCCTAGTTTCATCTATTCATGTACCCACACTGGTGGGCGATATTATTTTGGTGGACCATGTATATCGGTCGTGTGTAGTGACTATTGGGGAATTGGAGAGTAGAGTTGATCTCTTGCCGCTTAGTATGGTTGATTTCGACGTGATCTTGGGTATGGATAGGTTGTCTCCATGTCATGCTATTCCAGATTGTCATGCAAACATCGTGACGTTGGCAATGTCAGGGTTGCCAATGATCGAGTGGAGAGGTTCTCTAGATTATGGTCTTAGCGGAGTGATTTCATATTTGAAGGCCCAACGGATGATTGGGAAGGGATGTCTGTCGTATTTGGCCTTTGTGAGGGATGTTGGTACCGATACTCCGACTATTGACTCCGTTCTGGTAGTGCAAGACTTTTCAAATGTGTTTCACGCAGACCTGTCGGGCATGCCACCTGACAGGGATATTGACATTAGTATTGAGTTGGTGCCGGGTACTCAGCCCATTTCTATTCTTCCACACCATATGGCGCCAGCTGAATTGAAATAATTGAAAGAGCAGCTTCAGGAACTCCTGGATAAGGGGTTTTTAGGCCTAGTATGTCGCCTTGGAATGCGCTGGTTCTGTTTGTGAAGAAGAAGGATAGTACTATGCGGATGTGCATCGACTATAGGAAGTTGAACAAAGTTACAATCACTCACAAGTATCCTTTACCGCGCATTAATGATCTATTTGACCAGCTTCAGGGAGCAAGAGTGTTCTCTAAGATTGATTTGAGGTCTAGGTATCACCAGCTGAAGATTCGGGACTCGAATATTCTAAAGACAGCATTCAAGACCCATTATGGTCATTATGAGTTCTTTGTGATGTCCTTTGGGCTGACCAGCGCCCCAGCAGCATTCATGCATCTGATGAACAGTGTATTTCAGCTTTATCTCGACTCGTTTGTCGTAGTATTCATTGATGATATCCTGGTGTACTCTCGTAGCCTGGAGGAGCATGCCAAGCATTTGAGGATTGTGTTGCAGCGGTTGAGGGAGGAGAAACTTTATGTGAAGTTCTCCAAGTGTGAGTTTTGACTTAGTTCGGTGGCATTCTTGGGGCACGTAGTGTGTAGTAAGGAGATTCAGGTGGATCCAATGAAGATAGAGGCGGTTCAGAGTTGGCCTAGGCCGTCCTCAGCTACTGAGATTCGGAGCTTTCTCGGCTTGCCTGTTATTATCGTCGCTTCGTGGAGGGTTTCTCATCTATTGCATCTCTCTGGACCAAATTGACCCAAAAGGGTGCTACCTTCAGGTGGTCGGATGAGTGTGAAGAGAGCTTTCAGAAGCTCAAGATTGCCTTGACCACAACTCCAGTTCTAGTTTTGCTTTCAGCTTCAGGTTCTTATATTGTGTATTGTGATGCTTCTCGGATTAATATTGGGTGTGTCTTGATGTAGGAGGGTAGAGTAATTAATTATGCTTCGCGTCAGTTGAAGCCCCATGAGAAGAAATACCCTGTTCATGATTTGGAGTTGGCTGCCATCATTCATGCATTGAAGTTTTTGAGGCACTATTTCTATGGTGTGTCATGTGAGGTATTTATAGATCATCGGAGTCTCCAGCACTTGTTAAAACAAAAGTATCTAAATATTAGGCAGCAGAGATGGTTGGAGCTGCTAAAGGACTATGATATTATCATTCTGTATCATCCCGGGAAGGCCAATGTGGTGGCCGATGCCTTGAGTGGAAAGGTGGTGGGTATGGATAGCCTTGCATTCATTTTTTTTTGTTAGAGACCTCTGGCAGTTGATGTTCAAGTCTTGGCCAACCAGTTCATGAGATTAGATGATTCGGAGCTAGCCCTCAAGCTTGTGTGGTTTCTCGGTCTTCCTTATATGATCGCATCAGAGAGCGCCAGTATGATGATCCTCATTTGCTTGTCCTTAAGGACACGGTTTAGCACAGTGATTCCAAGGATGTTGCTATTGGGGATGATGGAGTGTTGTGGATGCAAGGTAGGATTTGTGTGCCCAATGTAGATGAACTACGTGAGTTGATTCTTGAGGAGGCCCACAGTTCGCGGTATTCCATTCATCCGGGTGCCGTGAAGATGTACCAGGATTTGAGGTAGCACTATTGGTGGAGAAGAATGAAGAAGGATATAGTGGGGTTTGTAGCTCGGTGCCTTAACTCTCAGCAGGTGAAGTATGAGCATCAGAGACCGGGTGGATTGCTTCAGAGGTTTGAGATTCCGGAGTGGAAATAGGAGCGTATCACCATGGATTTTGTAATTGGACTCCCACGGACTTCGAGGAAGTTCGATGCTATTTGGGTGATTATGGATCGGCTGACTAAGTCCGGGCACTTCATTCCAGTTGGGACTGCTTATTCTTCAAAGCGATTGGCTGAGATATACATCCGCAAGATTGTACGCCTTCACGGTGTGCCAGTGTCCATCATTTCAGATCGGGACACGTAGTTTACATCGCAGTATGGAGGATCGTGCAGCAAGAGTTGGGCACTCTGGTTGAGTTGAGCACAACATTTCACCCTCAGAAGCGCACTATCGGATTTTGGAGGACATGCTACGTGCTTGTGTCATAGATTTTGGATGATCTTAGGATCAAGTTCTTCCACTCGCGGAGTTTGCCTACAACAATAGCTACCAGTCTAGCATTCAGATGGCTCCGTATGAGGCTTTGTATGGGAGACGGTGTCGATCTCTGGTAGGTTGGTTTGAGCCAGGTGAGGCTAGGCTATGGGGTACTAACTTAGTTTAGGATGGTTTGGACAAGGTTAAATTGATTAAGGATCGGCTTCCCACAGCGCAGTCAAAACAAAAGAGTTACGCCGATAGGAAGGTTCGTGGTGTTGCTTATATGGTTGGGGAGAAGGTACTGCTCAAGGTGCCACCCATGAAGGATTTTATTAGGTTCGGGAAGAGGGGCAAGTTTAGCCCTCGGTATATTGGACCGTTTGAGGTACATCAGAGGATCAGAGAAGTGGCTTACAAGCTTGCCTTGCCACCAAGTTTGCCGAGTGTGCATTCAGTGTTTCACGTTTCTATGCTCCAGAAGTATGTCAGTAATCCGTCTCATGTTTTGGATTTCAGCACGGTTCAGTTGGATGATGATTTGACTTATGATGTAGAGCCGGTGGCCATTTTGGATCGGCAGGTTCGAAAGTTGAGGTCAAAGGACATAGCTTCAGTGAAGGTGCAGTGGAGAGGTCAGCCAGTCGAGAAGGCTACTTGGGAGACCAAGCGGAAGATGCAGAGCAGATATCCACGCCTATTTGAGACTCCAAGTACGTTTCTCGACCCGTTCGAGGACGAACTTTTGTTTAAGAGGGGGAGGATGTAACAACCCGGCCGATTGTTTTGAGAGTTGTAGCCCCGTTCCCCCATTTACTGCTCATTTTGTACTTTATAGTGGTTATGTGATTTGCCGAGATAGTTGGTTCGGGTCCGGAAAGGTTTCGGAATGAGTTGAGTCACCTAGTCTAAAGGTTGAAGCTTGAGTTGAACAGGTCGACCGGATGTTGACTTATGTGTAAACGACTCCGGAATGGAGTTGTGATGGTTCCGTTAGCTGCATTGGGTGATTTTGGACTTAGGACCGTGTCCGAATTGTGATTTGGAGGTCTATAGTTGAATTAGGCTTGAAATGGCGAAAGTTGGAAATTTGGAAGTTTGACCGAGGGTGGACCTTGTGGTTACCGGGCTCGGATTAGAGTTCCGGGAGAGTAAGTACGTGGCGTCATTTGTGACTAGACGGTGTGCCAGACTATATCTTTATGTAGATGCTCATGTGCTCGGTGACACCCCGGTTTTGGGAGAGATTATGTATTAAAATTATGACTTCGTATCCCGCTTTTAAAAGATTTTCCTTTAATTAAGCTGTTTTCATATCTTTTAAAGATTTAAGTGTTGGAAAAGTCTGAATAGTTGGGTTGCCTAGTACCGTGATAGGTGCCACATGACGAGTTGGTTTTGAGTCATGACAAGTTGGTATCAGAGCCTCGGTTACATAGGTCTCACAAGTCATGAGCAGATTTAGTAATGTCTTGCAGATCGATGCAGAGACGTCCGTACTTATCTTCGAGAGGCTGCCAAACCCTTAGGAAACTTCAAATTCTTGTATTCGCTTCGTGCAGATTTGTTGATTCTGGTCACTAAATTTCTATTGTTCTATTCTCTCACAGATGGTGAGGAGAAGAACTACCGGTCAGGACAGACAGCCACCAGTACCACTAGCTAGGGCCACAAGAGACTGAGGTGGCGGTAGAGGCAGGTGTGTAGCTCGTACAGTAGCTAGAGCGGCACCTGCAGATCCACCAGTTGCTCCCGCTCAGGAGGAGGTACCAACTATTGTTGAACCAGTGGGGCCAGCACAGGCACTAGCTGTGCCCATTGTGATTCCAGGCCTTTAGGAGGCTTTGGCTTAGATTTTGACCGTGTGCACCAGACTTGCTTAGGCGGTTTCTGTTCCGGCTGCAGCAGCCACTGGTTAGGCCGAGGGAGGTACTCCGACTCCCGCCGCACGTACTCTGGAGCAGCTGATGCAGGGACTTCAGACACCGGGGGTACCACTTGCCCAGCTGGTTGTAGCTGCTCAGGCCCAGGTGGGTCCCATTGTGACTGATGATGAGCAGAGGAAACTAGAGAGATTTGGTAGACTCCAGCCTCCATCATTCAGTGGCGTTGAGTATGAGGATACCTAGTACTTTTTGGAAAGGTGCTAGTGGATTCTTCGCACGGCAGGTATTCTAGAGACCAGTGAGGTCTTATTCACTACATTTCAGTTTACTGGGGCTGCGTTCAGATGGTGGGAGGCTTATGAGAGGCACAGGCCAGTCGGCGCAGCATCGCTTACATGGCGTGAGTTCTCCGTTCTCTTCTTGGAGAAGTTCATGCCACATTCTCACAAGGAGGAGCTGCGCAAACAATTTGAGCAGCTATGTCAGGATGGCATGTTTGTGACCCAGTACGAGATGAGGTTTTCCGAGTTGGCCTGTCACGTAGTTTGATTGGTTCCCACGGATAGGGAGAGGATTAGGAGGTTCATTGATAGCCTCACATATCAGTTGTGGTTGCTTATTACTCGGGAGAGGGTATCTGGTGCTACGTTTGACGAGGTGGTTGATATTGCTCGGCAGATAGAGATGGTTCGTAGTTAGAAGCGTGAGGAGAGGGAGTCCAAGAGGCCTCGAGGTTTGGGTAGTCCCAGTGGTGTTGAGTTTAGGGGACAGTCTTACCACAGTAGGGGTCGTCCTTATAGGCTCGCTCAGACGGCTCGTCTAGTTCACCGTAGTGCATCATCTAGCCATGGTTCATACAGTGCCCGTCCAGGCCAGTCATCTCTCAGTGCTCTTCCAAGTTATTGTTCATCTCGTGCACCATCAGTTTAGGGTTCTTCTGTACCAGGTTCTTTTGATAGTTATTCTGGTTCCCAGAGTCGGCCTCAGTATTTTCCGCCATTTTTCGAGAGGGGATGTTTCGAGTGGAGAGTTGGGTCATGTGAAGAGGTTATATCCCCGCCTTATGGGAGGTTCAGTTCAGCAAGGGAGTGAGGGCACGACTTCAGCACCAGTTACTTCACCACCCGTCCAGCCAGCTCGGGGTGGGGCTCAGGCAGCTAGGAGTCGCCCAAGAGGGGGAGGCCAATCAGGTGGCGATCAGGCCCAATTCGATGCTATTCCTGCCACGCCAGATGCAGTTGCTTCAAACATAGTGATCACATGTATTGTCCGAGTATTCCTCATGGATGCTTTTGTATTATTTGACCCTGGTTCCACTTATTCGTATGTATCATCGTATTTTGCTCGTTATCTGGATACGCCCCATGAGTCCCTAGTTTCATCTGTTCATGTATCCACGCCGGTGGGCGATACTATTGCGGTGGACCATGTATATCGGTCGTGTGTTGTGACTATTGGGGGATTGGAGACTAGATTTGATCTCTTGCGTTCAACGTGATCTTGGGTATGGATTGGTTGTCTCCATGTCATGCTATTCAGAACTGTCACGCTAAGACCGTGACGTTGGCGATGCCGGGTTGCCAAGGATCGAGTGGGAAGATTCTCTAGATTATGTTCCCAGCCGAGTGATTTCATATTTGGAGGCCTAACGTATGATTGGGAAGGGATGTCTGTCATATTTGGCCTTTGTGAGAGATGTTGGTGCTGATACTCCTACTATTGACTCCGTTCTAATAGTGCGAGACTTTCCGAATGTGTTTCTTGCGGACCTGCCGAGCATGCCACCCGACAGGGATATTGACTTTGTATTGAGTAGGTGCCGGGTACTCAGCCCATTTCTATTTGTCCGTACCATATGGCGCAAGCTGAGTTGAAACAATTGAAAGAGCAGCTTCAGGAACTCCTAGATAAGGGGTTTTTTAGGCCTAGTGTGTCGCCTTGGAGTGCGCCGGCTCTGTTTGTGAAGAATAAGGATGGTACTATGCGAATATGCATCGACTATAGGTAGTTGAACAAAGTTACAATCAAGAACAAGTATCCTTTGTCGCGCATTATTGATCTATTTGACCAGTTTCAGGGAGCGAGAGTGTTCTCTAAGATTGATTTGAGGTCTGGGTATCACCAGTTGAAGATTCGAGACTCGGACATTCTAAAAAAAGCATTCAAGACCCGTTATGGTCATTATGAGTTCCTTGTGATGTCTTTTGGGCTGACCAACTCCCCATCAGCTTTCACGCATCTGATGAATAGTGTATTTCAGCCTTATCTCGACTCGTTTGTCATAGTATTCATTGATGATATCCTGGTGTCCTCTCGTAGCCAGAAGGAGCATGCCCAGCATTTGAGGATTGTGTTGCAGCGGTTGACGGAGGAGAAGCTTTATGCCAAGTTCTCCAAGTGTGAGTTTTGGCTTAGTTTGGTGGCATTCTTGGGGCACGTGGCGACCAGAGAGGGGATTCGGGTGGACCCAAAGAAGATGGAGGCGGTTCAAAGTTGGCCCAGGTCGTCCTCAACTACTGAGATTCAGAGCTTTCTCGTCTTAGCCGTTTATTATCGTCACTTCATGGAGGGTTTCTCGTCTATTGCATCTCCCTTGACCAAATTGACCCAAAAAGGTGCTACCTTCAGGTGGTCGGATGAGTGTGAAGAGAGCTTTCAGAAGCTCAAGACTGCCTTGACCATAGCTCCAGTTCTAGTTGTGCCTTCAGCTTCTGGTTCTTATACCGTGTATTGTGATGCTTCTCGGATTGATATTGGGTGTGTCTTGATGCAGGAGGGTAGAGTAATCGCTTATTCTTCGCGTCAGTTGAAGCCCCAGGCGGGTCTCATTATGACTGGTGATAGCAGAGGAGACTAAACTCCAGCCTCCATCATTCAGTGGGGCTGAGTCTGAGGATACCCAGGACTTATTGGACAGGTGCTAGTGGATTCTTCGCACGGCAGGTATTGTAGAGACCAGTGGGGTCTCATTCACTACTTTTCAGTTTACTGGGGCTGCCTTAAGATGGTGCAAGGTTTATGAGAGGCGCAGGCCAGTCGGCGCAGCATTGCTTACATGGAGTGAGTTCTCCGTTCTCTTCTTCGAGAAGTTCATGCCACATTCTCACAAGGATGAGTTGCGCAAACAATTTGAGCAGCTATGTCAGGATGGCATGTTTGTGACCCAGTACGAGATGAGGTTTTCCGAGTTGGTCCGTCACGTAGTTTGGTTGGTTCCCACGGATAGAGAGAGTACTAGGAGGTTCGTTGATGGCCTCAAATATCAGTTGTGGTTGCTTATGACTCGGGAGAGGGTATCTCTTGCTACTTTGGACGAGGTGGCTGATATTGCTCGGTAGATAGAGATGGTTTGTAGTCAGAAGCGTGAGGAGAGGGAGTCCAAGAGGCCTCGAGGTTTGGGTGGTCCCGGTGGTGTTGATTCTGGGGGACAGTCTTACCACAGCAAGGGTCGTCCTTATAGGCCTGCTCAGATGGCTCGTCCAATTCACCGTAGTGCATCATTTAGCCATGGTTCATACAGTGCCCGTCCAGGCCATTCATTCTCTCAGTGCTCTTCTAGCTTAGAGTTCATCTCGTGCACTATCAGTTCAAGGTTCATCTGTACTAGGTTTTTCTTATAGTTATTCTGGTTCTCGGGGTCCGCCTCAGTATTTGCCGCCATTTTTCGAGAGGGGATGTTTCGAGTGTGGAGAGTTGGGTCATGTGAAGAGGTTTTTTCCACGCCTTATGGGAGGTTCAGTTCAGCAAAGGAGTCAGGGCATGACTTCAGCACCAGTTACTTCACCACCCGCCCAACCAGCTCGGGGTAGGGCTCCGACAGCTAGGGGCCGCCCAAGAGAGGGAGGCTGATCAGGTGGCGGTCAGGCCCGATTCTATGATTTTCCTGCCAGGCCAGATGTCGTTGCTTCAAGCATAGTGATCACATGTATTGTCTCAGTATGCCACAGAGATGCTTCTGTATTATTTGATCCTGGTTCCACTTATTCGTATGTATCATCGTATTTTGCTCGTTATCTGGATATACCCCGTGAGTCCCTAGTTTCATCTATTCATGTACCCACACCGGTGGGCGATATTATTTTGGTGGACCATGTATATCGGTCGTGTGTAGTGACTATTGGGGAATTGGAGACTAGAGTTGATCTCTTGCCGCTTAGTATGGTTGATTTCGACGTGATCTTGGGTATGGATAGGTTGTCTCCATGTCATGCTATTCTAGACTGTCACGCTAATATCGTGACGTTGACAATGTCGGGGTTGCCAATGATCGAGTGGAGAGGTTCTCTAGATTATGGTCCTAGCGGAGTGATTTCATATTTGAAGGCCCAACGGATGATTGGGAAGGGATGTCTGTCGTATTTGGCCTTTGTGAGGGATGTTGGTACCGATACTCTGACTATTGACTCCGTTCTGGTAGTGCAAGACTTTTCAAATGTGTTTCACGCAGACCTGTCGGGCATGCCACCCGACAGGGATATTGACATTGGTATTGAGTTGGTGCCGGGTACTAAGCCCATTTCTATTCCTTTGTACCGTATGGTGCTAGCTGAGTTGAAAGAATTGAAAGAGCAGCTCCAGGAACTCCTGGATAAGGGATTTATTAGGCCTAGTGTGTCGCCTTGGGGTGCACTGGTTCTGTTTGTGAAGAAGAAGGATGGTACTATGCGAATGTGCATCGACTATAGGCAGTTGAACAAAGTTACAATCAATCACAAGTATCCTTTACCGCGCATTAATGATCTATTTGACCAGCTTCAGGGAGCAAGAGTGTTCTCTAAGATTCATTTGAGGTCTAGGTATCACCAGGTGAAGATTCGGGACTCGGACATTCTAAAGACGACATTCAAGACCCGTTATGGTCATTATCAGTTCCTTGTCATGTCATTTGGGCTGACCAATGCCTCAGCAGCATTCATGCATCTAATGAACAGTGTATTTCAGCCTTATCTCGACTCATTTGTGATAGTATTCGTTGATGATATCCTGGTGTACTCTCGTAGCCCGGAGGAGCATGCCAAGCATTTGAGGATTGTGTTGCAACGGTTGAGGGAGGAGAAGCTTTATGCAATTTCTCCAATGGTGATTTTTGGCTTAGTTCGGTGGCGTTCTTAGGGCATGTGGTGTCCAGTGAGGGGATTTAGCGTGGATCCAAAAAAGATAGAGGCGGTTTAGAGTTGGCCCAGGCCGTCCTCAGCTACTGAGATTTAGAGCTTCTCGGCTTGGCCGGTTATTATCGTCGCTTCGTGAAGGGTTTCTCGTATAATTCGTCGCCCTTGACCAAATTGACCCAAAAAGGGTGCTACCTTCAGGTGGTCGGATGAGTGTGAAGAGAGCTTTCAGAAGCTCAAGACTGCCTTCACCACAGCTCCAGTTCTAGTTTTGCCTTCAGTTTCAGGTTCTTATACCGTATTATGATGCTTCTCGTATTGATATTGGGTGTGTCTTGATGCAGGAGGGTAGAGTAATTACTTATTCTTCGCATCAGTTGAAGCCCCAAGAGAAGAACTACCCTGAGTTGGCTGCCATCGTTTATGCATTAAAGATTTGGAGGCACTATCTCTATGGTGTGTCATGTGAGGTATTTACAGATCATCGGAGTCTCCAGCACTTGTTAAAACAAAAGGATCTAAATTTGAGGCAGCGGAAATGGTTGGAGCTGCTAAAGGACTGATATTATCATTCTGTATCATCCCGGGAAGGCCAATGTGGTGGCTGATGCCTTGAGTAGAAAGGCGGTGAGTATGGGTAGCCTTGCATTCATTGTTGTTGGTGACAGACCTCTGGCAGTTGATGTTCAGGTCTTGGCCAACCAGTTCGTTAGATTAGATGTTTTGGAGCCCAGCCGAGTTCTAGCTTGTTTGGTTTCTCGGTCTTCCTAATATGATCGAATCAGAGAGCGCCAGTATGATTATCCTTATTTGCCTGTCCTTATGGACACAGTTCAGCCCGGTGATGCCAAGGATGTTACTATCGGGGATGAAGGGCTGTTGAGGATGCAAGTTTGGATTTGTGTGCCCAATGTTGATGAACTATGTGAGTTGATTCTTGAGGAGGCCCACAGTTCGCGATATTCCATTCATCCGGGTGTCGCGAAGATGTACAAGGATTTGAGGCAGCACTATTAATGGAGAAGAATGAAGAAGGATATAATGGGGTTTGTAGCTCGGTGCCTTAACTGTCAGCAGGTGAAGTATGAGCATCAAGACCGGTTGGATTGCTTCAGAGGCTAGAGATTCTGGAGTGGAAATGGGAGCGTATCACCATGGATTTTGTAGTTGGACTCCCACGGACTTCGAGGAAGTTCGATGCTATTTGGGTGATTGTGGATCGACTGACCATGTCTGCACTTCATTCCATTTGGGACTATTTATTCTTCAAAGTGATTGGCTGAGATTTACATCCGCAAGATTGTTCGCCTTCACAGTGTGCCAGTGTCAATCATTTCAGATCGGGACACAGTTTACATCATAGTTTTGGAGGGCCGTGCAGCGAGAGTTAGGCACTCAGGTTGAGTTGAGCACAACATTTCACCCTCAGAAGCGCACTATTCAGATATTGGAGGAAATGCTACGCACTTGTGTCATATATTTCGGGGGTTCTTAGGATAAGTTTCTGCCACTCGCGGAGTTTGCCTACAACAACAGCTACCAGTCAAGAATTAAGATGGCTCCATATGAGACTTTGTATGGGAGACGGTGTTGATCTCTGGTGGGTTGGTTTGAGCCAGGTGAGGCTAGGCTATTTGGTACTGACTTAGTTCACGATGCTTTGGACAAGGTTAAATTGATTCAGGATCGGCTTCGCACAGTGCAGTCCAGATAGAAGAGTTACGCCGATAGGAAGGTTCGTGATGTTGCTTTTATGGTTGGGGAGAAGCAAGTTGAGCCCTCGGTATATTGGGCCGCTTGAGGTACTTTAGAATATCGGAGAAGTGGCTTACAAGCTTGCCTAGCCACCAAGTTTGTCGAGTTTGCATCCAGTGTTTCACGTTTCTATGCTCAGGAAGTATGTCAGTGATCCGTCTCATGTTTTGGATTTCAGCACGGTTTAGTTGGATGGTGATTTGACTTATGATGTGGAGCCGGTGGCCATTTTGGATCGGCAGGTTCGAAAGTTGAGGTCAAAGGACATAGCTTCAGTGAAGGTGCAGTGGAGAGGTCAGCCAATTAGGAGGCTACTTGGGAGACCGAGCGGGAGATGGGGAGCAGATATCCATGCCTCTTTGAGACTCCAGGTACGTTTCTAGACCCATTCGAGAATGAACGTTTGTTTAAGAGGGGGAGGATGTAACGACCCGGCCAATCGTTTTGAGAGTTATAGCCCCTTTCCCCCATTTACTGCTCCTTTTTCTTCTTTATAGCTGCTATGTGACTTGCCTGGATAGTTGGTTCGGGTGCGGAAAGGTTTCGGAATGAGTTGAGACACTTAGTCTCAAGGTTAGAAGCTTAAGTTGAAAAGGTCGACCGGATGTTGACTTATGTGTAAACGACTCCGGAATGGAGTTGTGATGGTTCCGTTAGCTCCGTTGGATGATTTGGGACTTAAGAGCGTGTACGGATTGTGATTTGGAGGTCTATAGTTGAATTAGGCTTGAAATGGCAAAAGTTAAAAATTTAGAAGTTTGATCGAGGGTGGACCTTATGGTTACCGGGCTATGTGGCGTGATTTGTGACTTGTGTGCAAAATTTGAGGTCAATCGGACGTGATTTGGTAGGTTTTGACGTCGTTTATAAAGGCCTTCTGGTGCAATCGCTCCTGCGGTAATTTGGTCGCAGGTGTGAGCTGGGAAGCACAGAAGTGGAGTTTGGGTTGGGGAGCTGTGGAGCGCGGATGCGGACAAATTTCCGTAGGTGGGAATTCGCACGTGCGCGCGGTGGATCGCAGAAGCGAAGAGGGATTTGGAGTCAGTGGTCCGCAGAAGCGGACGGTTTAGCGCATATGCGCACCCGTAGAAGCGGGATTTGTGACCGCATACGCGGTTGGTCGACCCTTTAGTGGCCTTCGCAGATGCGGATATTTGGGCCGCATAAGCGAGAAGGCCTGGCAAATTATTAAATCGAGTGTTCCATGGGTTTTCTTCTTTTTTTTAACATTCCAACTCGGTCTAAGGCGATTTTTAAGAGGCTTTTCGAGGGGTTTCTTGAGGTAAGTCACTTGTGGTTTAATTTATTCAATAATTTTGTTTCCCCATTGAATTTTTCACCTAGATTGTGTGGTTTTGAGGTGTAATGTTGGTAGTTGGGGCTAGGGATTTGGAGAGTTTAAATCGAGAATTTGGGGGTCGATTTGGTGTTAGATTTTGGTAAACTTGGTATGGTTGGACTCGTGGTTGAATAGGCTTCCGAATTTTGTGAATTTTATCGGATTTCGAGACGTGGGCCCGAGGGCCGGCTTTAGAGTGACTTTAGACTTTTGATTAAGAACTTGGTATTTTCTATGCAATTGATTCATTTAGTTCGTGTTGATTGTATCGGATTGCTTATGTCTAGATTTGAGACATTTGGAGGCCGATTCGCGAGGCAAGGGCTTGCTAGCGGAGTGATTCAAGTTGCTTGAGGTAAGTATCGTATTTAAACTCGGTTGAGGCACTAATTGCCAGAGTTGTTGTGATAACCACATGATTTTGGGTGCGCACATGTGTGGGAATGATCCCGTGTGAGGGCACCGGGGTTGTGTATTCATGTTTAGGTTGTGCTCGAGCTCCTATAAGCCCAGAAATGACTGTTAATCTTCGAGCTTCGATATCCAACATGTAGTAACAGTTTATGTGATCTAATTGGGCCATGATGAGTATACTTAGAGGTTTAATCCCTGAAAGAACTTGATAAATGCTTTTCATTGATGAAATTTTCGGATTGAGCTACGATAGTACACTTTGCACATGCCTACACTTTAGTATGTTATTTATACCAGTCCAGGGGTAGGAGAATCTTATTTCATTCATTATATGAATGTACACTTTCTTTATTGCTTATGTATGATATTTTGGACTGTGGCCTACGGCTATGCCGGGCAAATTATGTTATTGGCACGTGAATTGTCCATGCAACATGTGAGTTATCCGTACTGATCCATATATTGATATTATTGGCACGTGATTTGTCCGTGCAGCACGTGAGTTGTCCATGCAGATACATATATATTGATATTATTGACATGTGAGTTGTCTGTGTCACACGTGAGTTGTCCATGTGAGTTGCCGGTACAGCACGCGAGTTGTCCGTGCAGTGTGTGAAACTTGTATTTTCTTGATCATTTATCTGATTTACTTATTTCATTTTCCTTACATGCCATAATACTGTTGAGCAGGGTATTTGAGAACTAGTGTACATGCACACACAGATATTTGCATCACGATACTTTATGAGCTAGCTTTAAATCTTATACTGTGTTAATAAAAAAGGATAGAATTGTACTGATTTAACTAGTGATCTCAACAAATTAAGCTTCTCTTACCTTGCCTTGTTTATCTGCGACACTAATTGAGTTGGTTGTACTCACACTACACCCAGCACCTCGTGTGAAGATTCAGGCATTTTCGGGCACGGCGGTTGCTGAGTTGCAGAGTCCGGACATTCGGAGATCATCAAGGTAGCTGCTGGGCGTTTGCAGACCTTGACTCTACCCCTTATATTTCATTTTATTTATTCCAATTTTATATTCTAGACGGTGTACCAGACTATATCTTTATGTAGATGCTCATGTACTAGGTGACACCCTGGTTTTGGGAGAGATTATGTATTAAATTATGACTTCCTATCCGGCTTCTAAAATATTTTCTTTTAATTAAGATATTTTCAAATCTTTCAAAGATTTAAGTGTTGGAAATGTCAGAATAGTCGGCTTGCCTAGTACCATGATAGGCGCCAACACGACAGGTTGGTTTTGGGTCGCGACACAAACTCACTGGCAGTCGCAATTTCTCGACATTGAAAGCTTAACTTTCCATCTCCTCACTGGATATAACTACTAGAAAAAAGCCAACTTTCGGCCTTCAAATCAGTCTGAAATCGGTCGGAAATCGTGCTTTTCTGACGGATTTTCGACTAAAAAAGGTCAGTCGAAAAACGCATTGGCGCAAAATATTTGCGACAGAATCAGTCGAAAATTTCCGACGTATTCGGTCGCAAACTGAAAAATAAAGGAACATATGAATTTAAGTCATTTGCGACCGAATTGGTCGGTAAATTTGTGACTGATTTAGTCGCTGACCAGAATAAAAAAATTAAATACAAATTAAAAGTTCCAACCAATTCCGTTGTAAAATTAAATAATAAAATTAATTTTTAATTAAATATTCCTACTGAAACAATCATACATATTGAGTATTAATTAATTAAAAAGTTTCAGAAATTCTCAATTTGCGGTCGAATTAGTCGCATATCTTAATTAAAAACTTTCAAAAATTCTCAATTTGCAACCGAATCAGTTGCAAATCTGGGTAATTTCTGGTGAAATTTGCAACTGATTCAGTTACAAATTTGGAAACTTTTTTTAGCGGAATTCTGCTGTATTTTTAATTACACCATCTGCCAAATAAAACAGCCAACCAAACACCTAACAACCAACTAAACACCTAGTATAACAATCCAAATTCAATATTTGCTACAAAACGAACAGTAATATTTATAACAATTCAACCAACTAATCGAACAATATAAATTAATCATGTTTCTAACTTCAACTATAAAACATTCAAATAGCTAATCCTAGTCACACTCAATCTCCTCCTCAGACTCAGACTCAAACTCCATTGCAGCTTGATTGCCTTTCTTGCTCTTCTTTTTTAACAATTTTTTGATAAAAGCCTGAGTTGCTTGAAATTGTTGCGACATTTGATCCATTTTTTGACGCATAGCTTCCATGTCTTCTTGGGAAACTGATGTACTAGTGAAAAATGCTGCTTGTGGACGGTTGGAGGATGGCTGTACTCCAATCCCGTAGACTCGAACTTTATTTCTTTTCACGAGAAATAATAAAAGAAAGTAAAAGGAGTAAGAAAACAAACATGCAACTTTCAAACTAATACCAAAATAGATAATTACATAATATTTATACCTTTATTCACGCCAACAGCTGCCTGTGTCCAAATTACAGTCATATTCTCCAAGGCCGGCTGAGTTCCTTCAAGCTGAGTTTGTCGCTATCCATCAAGATCAATATGATACTTGTCCTAAAATAAAAATAATACACGTTATATAAATAAAATAAACCAAGAGGGAAAAATAATATAATGTTGGAGTTGGGATCATATAAATGTCTCTGAAGCATGCGGTTCGACCCATCCTTCTCTTGTGCCGTCCTTCTTCTTCTTCTTGTGGGTCTCCACAAAGACCGCAGCATAAGTCACATCTCCCCCACGTTCCTTTTCCTGAAAATTAAAAAGTAATTAGAGATATGTGTGTGTGTGTGTGTGTGTGTGTGGGGTGTGTGTGTGTGTGTATATATATATATATATATATATATATATATATATATATTGGATTTGCATACTTGTAAAACAAAGAATATTTTATAATGAAATTACCAATCTCAAACGATGGGCTGCAAAATTAATAGAACATCCAGTATGCAACGCTCCACTTTTAGTAGAAGCTCTATTTAACTTTGCATGTTCACTCTTCTTCTTCCACTCAGGGGTGTTCCACTTCGCCAAGAGCTGATTCCAGACATTTTCACGTATCAATATTCCTATTGGCTTTCATACTCACACCACTATTATTTGTTTTCTTACCCTTAGACCATTCTTCTGTATGAAACTTGTACCCATTGATACAATACTTAGACCTCTTTCTGACTCTAGGATCAGGTCCCCAAGCTGTATCTTGCAAAAATTGGTCATTTGCGCCATTAAATAGATTATGAACCTATAAATGGTAAAATCCAGATAGTGAGGATGAAAAAAAGCATAAGCTACCTCGTTCGTGTAATTTAGAATTATTTAAATACATATAACTTATTATAATTTACTGTTAATAAGACCATGTTTAATATTAAGTCACACATACAAATTCTTTAAACCATTCTGAAAATTTTGTATAAACAAGCTCTTGCTCATATGTACCCACAAACCAACTGTCCGGCAAAATAGAAAAATAATGATGAATCTTTAATATATGTCGGTAATATGAACGTATACTTACTTATAGTAAGGTTGGACCTCTGGGCAATTCAAAAGCACATGTGTTGTAGCTGACTTTAGTTCCATCTCACTCAAAAGTCATTTTAAACTACGTTTTGGACAGCCTTTACCCGGTTGATTGAATATGGAAAATGGTGGATACGAAGATTGGTGCCTCCATGGTCATGCCGATCAGTTCTATTTTTCAAACATGGCATATCATGTTCAAAATAATATGAACAAAAATAAGAAGTTTCTCTAGCCACATGTGCTTCACAAATCAACCCTTCAATCCTAGATCTATTTTTGACAGTCCGCTCACATTTGCCAATAATCCTGCATATTAGCATTATTTTTAGATGGAATAATGTTAAAATGAAACACATAAGGATTAGTGATTAATATTCATTAATCACCTTTCAAATGGATACATCCATCTGCATTGAACTGGCACTCCAAGCCATGCCTCTTGTGCAAGGTGAATTGGGAGATGTTCCATCACGTCAAAAAAATCAAGAGGGAAAATTTTCGCCAAGTTGTTTAAAGTTATGCGAATGTTACTCTCCACGTAAGTTAGGTTCTCCACCCTCAAGGTGCTATCAGGCAATGCATTAAACGCAACAGGCATCAAAGATTCCATGACAATGTGACAATCGTGGCTTTTTATAGACGTCAACTTTCCTTCTTTCATGTCAACACACCTAGACAAGTTTGATGCATACCCATCAGGCATACTCAAATTATTAAGCCAATCACAAATCTCTCTTTTCTCCTCCAAGGTGAAGGTAAAACTAGCCTTGGCCTACAATATTCCTTTAAGCTCATCCTGACCTTCAAGTTATCCTTTGTCTTCTTGTTGAAATCCATCACAATATAAACAAGTTGTGAAAAAAGTTCTTCTCAATATGCATGACATCAAAATTATGCCGAAGAAGACTGTGCTTCTAATATGGTAACTCCCAGAATATGCTCTGTTTAGTCTAGTTGTGTGTAACACCATAACCAGGTATCTTATTAGCCAAAGGATACTTTATTACCTTAGATAGATCCCTAACTCTGTTCCAAATCTCTTCTGGAGACAAGATGTATGGTAGCTCCTCATAATCAGTTTTGTTCTTCATAAATGCACTAGTATTTCTCCTGAACTCATGATCCATTAGCAAGAAGCGGTGATGGCAGTCAAACCATTTGTTCTTACCTCCATGTTTCAAAGTGAATGCCTTTGTATCTTCCATACAAGTCGAGCAAGTTAACTTTCTGGCAGTTGATCACCCGGACATCATTCCATAAGCAGGAAAATCATTTATAGTCCACATCAAAGCAGCACGCAATCAGAAGTTTTGCTTAGTTGATACATCATATGTTTCCAAGCCTTGATGCCACAATAACTTCAAATCATCAATCAAAGGCTGCATGTAAAAATCAATCAACTTTTATGGATTGCGTGAACTTGGAATAATACAATTTAGAAACAAATATGCACATGTCATACATAACTCAGGTGGAAGATTATACGGCGTAACAAACACCGGCCAAGATGAATATGGTGCAGCAGAGACTGCAAATGGAGTGAATCCATCAGCGCATCATCCCAACCTAATATTTCTTGGTTCACTAGTAATGTCCGGGAACATCCTATCGAAATGCTTCCATGCTTCTCCATCTGATGGATGACATAGAACACCATCTGGCCTTCTATGCTCATAATGCCATCTCATATGACGAGCAGAGCTCATTGATGCATACAACCTCTTTAACCTTGGTATAAGGAGTAAGTGGTGCATCGTCTTCATCGGGATCTTCTTCTTTTTATCATATGTAGCATCCTTGTAACGAGTCTTGTTACAAAATTTGCAGTTCTCTAGAGATGCATCATCCTTATAGAATAACATGTAACCATTCTCACAGCAATGAATCCTCTCAGATGAAAGACCCAACTTGGAAACCAATTTTATTGCCGTGTAGAAATCTTTGGGTAGGTTAATATTACTCGGATTAAGTTCATTCGTAAGCCCAATGATAGAATTCATGCCCGATTGAGAAATAGAACTATCTGACTTAATTTGAAGAAATCGAACAGCAACAGACAACTTGGAATGCACTGAGCCTTCATATGACGGACAACTAGTTCCTCTAACTCTTTGAAGAACTTCTTAGACTCATCATTTGGTTCAGATTGAGCCCCCGGGAACATCTCAAAGGCATCCTTCATCATATCATTGAATCTAAAATTTTCAACATTATTCTCCACTACGAGACTACCCTCCTCACCACCAAAAGAATTATGAAAATCAAGATCATTTACGATATCAAGATTCTCCTCATGAGCAGTCCACACATAATAATTTTCCCCAAATCCCGTTATAAAAAGATGACATGTAACATCTTCTCCCAATAACTTAACACACTTGCATTTCACACAAGGGTACCTAATCGTTCCTTCAATACGAAAAACATGTCCTTGCCTTAGCAATAAATCCAGTAACCCCTTCTTTAAATTCATCCCTTAACCCCACACGATTAGGATGATTCCTATTATACATCCATCTACGATGCGCAAACGCCATCTACACAAACAAAAAAAACTAGAAGTTGATATATTTATTTTATTTATACTAGTTACTAAGTTATATTCTCCCAAAGGTTATCTAAATAGTTTAATTATATATTTTACTATAATACTTGGGTGGTTTCAATATTAATAGGTGCATTAAACTATTGTAAGATAAAAAAGTCCTAAAACATATAAATTAATCTAATTTATTTCAAATTAGAATATGATAGAGCTCTAATACTTAATTAACTGCATTTTCTTTATTTTGTTCCAATAATAAATAATATAATTAACACATAGATAGGGCATGGAGAATTTTCAAACAAAAAGCCGAAACGGAAAAGAATTAGCACTTAAGTTGTTTCTTAACTAACCTAACTTGAATGTATAAAAATTCTAATCTTTAAAATATTGTTCAACTCGAACAGAGAAGTATTAGCACTTAAGTTATTTTTTTATATAAACAAAAATTTCATACTTGTAGAAAATACCCAAATTATTTTAAAATTCTTTCTTGATTTACTATTGGTTACATACAAGTATACTAGCCATTTTCACAAGAACATCTAACTAAAAGGAAAAAATAGCTAATTAATCTAAACGAGCAAATTTTTAATGAGTCACTATATACATACTATATTGCAAAAATTATTGCTAATTTATCCATACTATATAGCTAATTTATACATACTATATTGCTAAATTAATGCAAAAAAAAAAAAAAACCTGGAAAACGACTACCAGATCTACTGCTGGACCACCAGCGGAGGGAAGAAGAGTCGCCGGATACCTGCACCAAAAACGAGTTAAACAACTTGGGAAAAAAATATTAGGGGGAGGGCGAGTCGGCTGGACGGGGGAAAGGGAGCAGGTGACGGAGAGAGAGAGAGAGAGAGAGAGAGAGAGAGGGAAATCCTGTTAAGGTACCTTATATGGTTAGGTTAGAGAAGAAGAGCGGGTGGGGGCAAAAGAGGAGAGGGGAGGAGAGGAAAAAAAAGAAGAGAAGAAAGAAGAAAGAAGAGAAAACGAGTGGGAGCTATATTAAAAATAGATTTGCGACCGAATCGGTCGCAATTTGAAATTTGAAATTTTCAAATAACGACTGATTCAGTCGTAAATCTGTTGGCCCGTCAGACCTCGTTTTTATTGAAAATTTTGACCAAATCGGTCGAAATATTTATATTTTTTTTATTTTCTGCAACTGATTCAGTCGGAAACTCTAAAAAATATTTACGCGGTATTTTTTGCGTAATTGAGCGACTGAAAGAGTCGCAATTTGTATCCAAAAATTTATGAAAAAAACTAAAATGTATTTTTAATAAAGTTTCCGACCAAATCAGTCGCAATTTGCGACTGCATTAAATCGTTCGGAATTATTCAGTCGGTAATTTGCTGTTTTTTAGTTGTGTATGATCTCAAGGGTTATGTAGATGGCACGGAACTGTGTCCTCCACAGTTCCTTACTTCAACAGATGGTTCAAGCAAGCCTAACCCAGCCTACAAAATATGGAAAAGGTTAGATAGCCTTCTTCGAAATGCAATCATGGCTTCGGTGAATTGCATAATCGCACCAATAATAGCCAATGTCACCACCGCTGCACTTGCTTGGAAAAGTCTTCACACTATATGCCAACAAATCCCAGGCTCAAATTTCTGGACTTCGTGAACAACTATCTGCACTGCGAAAGAATTCCAAATCTATTGCTTATTTCATGGGTGAAATAAAATTCTTAGCGGATGAACTAGAAGCCACTGGATCTCCTTTAACCAACGAAGAGTTGAGGATTAAAGTCCTTAGTGGTTTAGGGCCTGAATTTAAGGAAATTTCAGCAGCCATCTGAACCCGAGATGCACTTATAAGCTTTGAAGAACTTTATGATAAACTACTTGGACATGAAGTTTTGCTCAAGCATGAAGATGCCAAGAAGGAACGACTCACTATCACTGCTCAACTCAATCAGAGAAACTCCTCAAACAATCGACCTCGTAGTAATAACTTCAACACCAATCGCAAGTTCTTCTCCACAAACAGGCAGTCCAGCAATTAATTCAGACAGCAAAATGGATATAATCCGCGACAATCCAATAATCAACGAGTTCAGTGTCAACGTTGCGACAAATTTGATCATATAGCTAAAGTTTGCCGCTCAAAATCTCACTCTACTACTAAAATGAACTTTGCTGCTCGTAACAACATGGCAAATAGCTGGTGGGTGATTGACTAAGGAGCGTCACACCACATGATAAATGATCTACAAAACCTCATGTCTGCATCAGATTTCACTAGCACGGACGAGATAATCATTGATGATGGTAATGGTATGCCTATTTCACATATAGGAAACACCACTCTCTCAAATTCCAAGTTTATTCCTTTGTGCTTAATAATGTCTTGTGTGCACCTCACATAAGAAAAAATCTTATTTCAGTCGTCAAGTTTTGTAGACAAGATAATTCCTCCATTGAATTCTTTCCATATTCTTTTGTTTTGAAGGATCTTAGAATGGGGGCATCACTTCTTCAAGGCCAGAATAATGGGATCTGTACGAATGGCCATCAATTGATCGTGTCGCCACGCAGTCACCAACTTCCACTCAGTTTGCAATGTCAACTAGTCATCCACCACTACATCTGCCGCATGCTCATTTTGGGCATCCTCAACCTCGCATCACTAAGTCAATGGTCTCATTGGTGAACCTTCCAGTGTCTACATCCAAGTCTTTTACTTTTTGTAATTCTTTCTTATGTAATAAGAGTCATCGTCCCTCATTTGGAATATATACTTTGCGAAGTGTTAGACCTCTTGACATTTTGTATTAAGATGTGTGAGGCCCTCTCCTATTCCTTTCTTTGATAAGTTTCGCTACTACATTGTTTTTGTCGACCACTTTACAAAGTATTCTTGGCTTTTCACAGTTAAAACAAAAATTCGACGATATCATGGCCATCTTTGATAACTTTGAAGATCAGGTTGAACAATACTTTAATACATCAATTCGTTCTATCTATAGTGGTGGTGGTGGCGAATACATTGACCTACGTTCTTTACTTAGTCACCTGGGAATTCAACTTTTCACCAGCCCACCGTACACTCCCTAACATGTTGGGACGATTGAACGAAAGCATTGCCATATCATAGAGACGACTCTTACTCTGCTACACTATGCATCTGTTCTACTTCATTTTTGGTCACTAGCATGTCAAGCTGCCACATAATTAGTCAATCGCATGCCCTCACCGATTCTCCAAATAAATCACCTTATCAAACATTATTTAACATTGCTCCCAACTACTTGAAACTCCGTGTCTTCGGTTGTTTATGCTATCCATGGCTTAGGCCATACTCAAGCCACAAGTTAGACAATAAATCAAAACCATGTGTTTTTATAGGGTATGAAAAAATGTCAAGCAGTTACATTTGCTATGTGTAGCAACCCGAATAATTTCGAAATACTTAAGCGCTATTAAGAAAGTGGATGTGTGCTAATTATATTGTTTGTGTGCAGACGAGGACTATTAATATGATGGATGTTAATTGGATACAATAGTAAGTGTACGAGAAATATTATAAGTGATATGGGGTCTAAGGAAAGCCCTAAGTCTAGGTCAAGTTGGAAATTACATTATAGACTAAAGTTCCAAATGAGAACGCACAAGATCTAACTTTGGACAAGCATATCTACATACATTTAATTATTTATGTGATGGACAACCTATCAAATGAAAGATCTTCGAATCTAGTTTCTAACTCTTCAAAGCGTTCGTCATTTGGGTACTCCTACAAGTAGTTATGATCAAAATACCAAAGGCTGGCAGTGAAGTACTGCCATAGCGTCCGGGTCCGTGTCCCGGCTTCGAAGAGGAGTGAACTGGGGATGCGAACCATCCGAGGCCACGTCAGAAACCCAGAAATCTGGGACAAAATCGGGAGAAGAGAGTATTTTGAGTATTGGGGTTTAGGGTTCTTGAGGTGAAGAGGCGATTTTAAGCTCAAATCAAGTCCAATCAACTAAGGTAAGTTGTTAATGATGTTTTGGGTAGATTCTTACTCAATATATATGAGTTCTAAAATCATTCTTTCATCCAAATACAAGATGTCATCATCAAATCCTCAAGAACACAAAAATCACCAAAGTTGTGATTTTTCAAGATTGATCTACTAGAGGTAATTCCAATTCTTCTAACTAGTTTATTATGAGTAATTAGAAGTATTTGAAGCATTTGTTACAAGTTTTAATAGTTTAAAGATTGGATTATAAAACTCTAATTCATGGCATGAATAGTACATTTGAGAAAATACGAGAGAAGATGAATACTAATCTTGGCAATGAAACTGATGAATACAATGAACCTATGGAATTCTTTGTTAGCAAAAGTTGGAAGTGATCAACTACGTAATCACCCGAATTGTATATTTTGCAAGTGTTGATTATGGAAGACGATGAATAGTAACTTGGTTGCATTGGACAATTGATGTTGTATCATTAATGACTTTGAATGGATATAAAATATAAGAATGAAGTTGAAAGGTCTAGCATATAAATCTATTTGGCGATGTTAGTCGTTGGAGGCTTGTAGCCAATTATGAGCCATATAGGGATATTGATCAATATCTTAGGTCTATTTTGATGTAATTAGGATATCTAATTGTAGATATCGACTTGTTGGTTATGTTTGAGCATTTTAATCAACATTGAAATGATGGAAGAGGATTGAAAGCTTGTAAATGTTAATAAAGAGAAAGCGAGGTAAGTTGATTAAAACTTACTCAACTTTAGAGACTTTCTCTAAAAGCATGTTTCGAGTTAATACTTAAGTTGTTTGCAAATGTGCTTTCGTGCTTGTGGGGACAAACAACTACGGTGTCTCCATGTATAAAAATATTATGTTGCATATATAGTGTCATGCTATTTTATAAAATTTTATTTAAATCTTGTTGGCAAAATGACACTCAAGGTAAATGTTATAAATTTTTATCAAAACTTTCGTATTGACAAGAGTATACATATTTGAATGCTAAATATAAGTCTTCATGAAAAGTATTCCTTTTGGAAATTGATGAGCAGAATAGCACTTGTGGTATCTTTTAAAGATTGATGTTAAATTGCTAAAGGCTTTAACATGTAAAAGGTTGTTTATTTAATTTTTGTTCAAACGGTTTAGATTTTTTTTTATTAATGTTATGATTTGATAAAAATAGATCGTTTGAAGCTACTATGCTATGAATCTATTTTTGAAGTACCAAATATTTAAGGAGTTACTTGTGTTTACCGAGATTGACTTCGGATATTTTGTGTTCGTCATCATGAAACTTTACGTGCCGGTGTAGGCGTAGATGGCCACTTTGTGGAATAGACTGCAGCAGAGTGCTCTCCCTCTAGAGGATATTATTTTGTGCTATTTTTAGCATGGCTGAGTCGATTCGTACAACACTACGATGAGACAACCTGAGCAAGTATGGTATATGATACTTGCTGCTAGGTACATAACCTAGTTGACCTTCTTATGTCGGTGATGGTATAGTACTCCCGGTGAAAGGTAAGGACGATTTTCTTATATTTAGGCCTAAGGAGCTGAAAATTGTTTCAGTAACTTAAAGAAAATGAAAATTATGTTGCATATGTAGTGTCATGTTGATTTATAAAATTTTATTTTAATCTTGTTGGAAAAATTGACACTCAAGGTAAATGTTATAAGTTTTTATCAAAACTTTCGTATTGACAAGAGTATACATATTTGAGTGCTAAAGATAAGTCTTCATGAAAAGTATTCCTTTTGGAAATTGATGAGCAGAATAGCACTTGTGGTATCTTTTAACGATTACTGTTAAATTGCTAAAGGTTTTAACATGTAAAAGGTTGTTTATTTAATTTTTGTTCAAATAGTTTAGATTTTTTTTATTAATGTTATGATTTGATAAAATTAGATCCTTTGCGGCTACTAAGCTATGAATTGTTTTTTGAAGTATCAAATGTTTTGGGAGTTACTTTTGTTCACCGAGATTGACTTCGCATATATTGTGTTTGTCGTCATGAAACTACATGTGCCGGTGTAGGCGTAGATGGCCCATTTATGGTATAGACTGCGGTAGAGTGCTCTCCCTCGAGAGGGTACTATTTTGTGCTATTATTAGCATCGCTGAGTCGATTTGTACGGCACTACGATGAGATGACCTGACCAAGTAGGGTATATGATACTTGCTGCTAGGTACATAACCTAGTTGACCTTCTTATGTCGGTGATGGTATAGTACTCCCGGTGAAAGGTAAGGACGATTTTCTTATGTTTAGGCCTAAGGAGCTGAAAATTATTTCAGTAACTTAAAGCAAATGAAAATGATTTTGTATATCCAAAAATCTTGGGTTGATATAAATCTTTTAAAAGTTTATATTATGGGTTATATTTCACTTGGCTTTTATTTAAAATGACAGGTATTATAAATTGATAAAATTGCTTATCGTTTTATATCATATATTGATGCATTATTTTTATAAAGTTTGTTTCATGAACTTAAGTTAGAGAGAGTCTATGACACTTAATGAGTACCGATGTAGTGTACTCAGTTCTTAGGGGGCCCCCTCCAGGGCCCTACTTACTTTACATGTTTCGGCATGAGGTATGATACTTGGCATGCGGTCAGGGCTAGGATGCCTCTCTTTCTAAGGTATATGGTGAGGCACCACTCCTATTTTCGTGGTAGCTATCATGTTGTTTTCTTAATTTATGCTAGTCGGGTATTAGCCCAAGTGTTTAATTTTATTCTTTGGTATAGAGGCTCCATAAATAGTTGTGAATGGTTGTAGTAATGGGGTTGTACACGGCATACATGAAAATATATTTATTTTACTTAGTCTCATTGTTATTATCATGAAAGGTGTCATGAGTGATTTTGACTTGAAAAATATTTTATCATTGAACTTGAAAATGTATATGATTTTCAAGGAGCTTCCGCAGTGAAATTGATTTTCATGCATATGATTTTCATGCATCACATGGTTTGGTTCGCTCGGGTCGGGTAGTGAGTCGGGTGCTGGTCATGTGGTTTTGGGTCATGACAAACTTGGTATCAGAGCACTAGGTTCTTAGTCAAGTCCTAGGAAATCTATGGAGTTGCGTCAAGTAGAGTCCCTCTTATCGGTGTGTTGCTGGCCACACTTATATCGGGGAGGCTACAATGACATCTAGGGGGTTTCACTTTCTTCATAATCTAGATCGTGCATTTATGCCTGGAGTGAGAGTACAGATTCTCGATCGTATTGATTACCTGTTATGGAAGATATAGAAGTGACGAGAATAAAGCTCAATGTTCAAGTTATAATACAAGATATTTGGGCTAACAGCCAGAAAGTGTCACATTTGTTCAAAATGGAAAGATAAGTTGAGGATAGATTGGGACGAATACAGTCAACATGTATGACTTTGGTCAATAAAAATTATCAGTCAAATACGGAGAAATCATGAAAGAAAATAAGGTGATGATGTCAGCTAGTATTGTCAGGATGGTGTCATGACTTATAAAGAATTTTACTAAAGGATGCGAATAAGGGCACCTATGTTAGACCCTAGATTTTAATTCAAGATTGTTGGTCAAGAAGTTGGAGCGACTATTTACTATGGTAATCAGCATTAACGAGTTTAGCAAAGGTACAAAAAGAATATTGTAAATGAAGATATTGCACCTTAAATTATCATGACAATATATAGAGAGGTGATATGGATCTAACTGATAAGTGAATGTGAATCAGTCAAGTTTGTGGAAAACATAGTATAATTTTCATAAGAAGTATTGCATAGTTAAGACAGTGTCAACAATGACCAAAGACACCTTCCCATAAAAAGGAGTTCTTGATCATCCGAAAAGGGAATGTTACAAGACAAGAGAGATGACCCTTAATTGTACTTGGCATCGGGTTTCCCCTAAGCATGATAGGTTGTCGTCATGATGGTGTCATATGTAATAGAAGTGGCACAGAAGAAATAAAGTGCCACGTGTTAGTAAGAGTTGAGGATAGACGAAGCATGCCATATGTAAAAGATGGGCATGACAACCTTGAGTTCCTCCAGATGATGAATGTGATACAAATAAAAGTCAATCTCTAATTATGAATACCAAGGTATGCGAGGATAAAGTATGTGAACTTAAATGGATAAGCGTGAAAATATTAAGGCATGAGATGCACAAAAGGCGTAATCTTGGAGGTTATAAGAAGCAACATGGGTTGTTAGTGTCACGACCCAAGCCGGAGGGCTGCGACTGGCACCGGACCCTACTCAACGGGCGCCGGCGTACCCTTCATCTAACTTTCCTTATTATCTATAAGGCTTGTCATATGCATATAATCTCGAATAATAATTATACTGATACGTGACATTATACCATGATACGAACATACTTATGTACATAATATAGCCAAAAGGGCTGCAATGCAAAACCATAAAACAAAATACATACGTTTGCCGACAAGGCAATTCAACTGTACATAAGTCAACCCATCACTTGTCTATGCATAAATTGACACTTGTCTATGAGCCTCTACAATAACGTACATAATGCAACCTACGTCGGAACAGGGCCCCGACATGCCCAAAACAGAATGCATACCAAGACTGTGGCAAGTCCGAAGGATGGACCTCGCCAATATCTACTGAACTGGGTAGCCTACTGTGGTGGGGGAGCTTCGTCTATCTGCCCGCTCGGACCTGCAGCACGACATGCAGCGTCCACAAATAAAGGACGTCAGTATGGATAATGTACTGAGTATGTAAGACAGGAAACATAATGTAAGAACAATAATAAGCATCAGGATAAGGGACATACAACCTGTACCATCTGAATGCCTCTGAGGGCGACTAACCATGTCATGCCTGACGTGCATATGCATATACATATATTTATATCCTTTTGAAAATCATCATATACATATATACGCCTCTGTGGGCCATCATCTCTTATACATATGCCTCTGTGGGCCTCCTCATCATCATACCCAACTGATCAATGGTTGCATAATAGGTGCCATACCCGGCCGACTATAGCGCGGCTCGGTAAAGTAACATAGCTGTCGACTATAGCGCGACTAAGTAGAGTAGAACATATACATATGTATAGTTGCACAATAGGTGCAATACCCGACCGACTATAGCGCGGTTCGGTAGAGTAAAATAAATAATACATGCTGGACTCATAGGAATCACACTTTCTGAACCTTTCAAAGTGACGTAAGGTCGAAGAAACAATATACATCAATCCTCCCATAAGAGGGGAAACAATATAAGCGCTCCTGGCTTCTAAGAGTATAGTATCTTTGAGGGCTCGTTCAGTGCATTATGTATAATCAGAGTCGTACAAAAGAAGGAAAAGGAAAGTCTCACATACCTTGCAATACTTTCCAATATCAAGCTATGAAACTTCCATGACTTCTTAGTCTACAATAAGAGAAATGACACTATCGTTATCGTTTAAGCGTCGTAACTATTATGTATCGACTGTAACCTATTTTGCAATAAAACGGACAGCACCTCCCCTATATATATGACTTCACACAAGTCAAAACAATCACCAAACAGCCCAAACAACATCAATAACAATCATATTACCTCCCAAAACGGTCCACGCACAAGCTAATCGCTTCATACATACGATGGCCACTATAGTCGTGTCAAATGACTCAGAAATGTTACGAACAACTATCAGCCCACAACCCTAAATATATATGGTGTTTCTCCACACCCTTCCTCCTCCAAAACTCCAAAAATCAGTAGTAAAACACGCAGCTTTACAGCAACACAAAACAGTCCACAAAACAGTCCGCTACAAGTGAATAACTCGAACTCACGGCTTCCGATCACCGTCCCGTGAGTTCTTACATATATAGAATGCCTTACCAAGACTTAACAGTAGAAAAAATGTATTAAATAGAGCAGTAAACTCACCTTGCTTGTTAGATAACTCAGCCCTTGCTTTGGTTCTTCAAACTCTAGGGTTTACCTTCAACTAGAACTTGAAAGAGGGGAAAATCGATTAGGGTTTGTGTGGGATTATTTTGGGGAGGGGTTGCAGGGGTTCTTTTCGGTTTTGAAGCTGTGAAATAGTAGTGAATTAACTGGATTTAGAAGCTTTTAAAAGCCCTCTCTTGACCGACTTGGGGCTTTTAATTTTATCCCATAATTTTTGGCAAGTAGGTGATGCACCTACTTGTCACCTACCAGCCTTCGCAGTTCCGCGGAAATACAATTATCTCAACACTTCGAGATCGTATTGACAAACGGTTTGATGAGTTGGAAACTAGACTCATAGACCTTTAATTTGGTAGGTAGATCGCCCCGTAATTCCTTTTAGAATGGGATAAAAGCGCAGAAACATTTGACCTAACGTTTAAGTAAAATTATGAACCTATGTTAGGACAACTTTTGTCGACTTTTGTTTCATAACTCTTTTGACTTCAAGACTTATGAAATGGATATTACATCATCCAAATACCTTAAAACATGACCTCTTGGTGATGTTAACCACCTCTCGATTTACCCAAAAACGCGAGTTACAACATCCTTAACTCGTTTATCTTCTAATACTTGTTAACCACCCTTATACACCTTTGCATCGTTTAAGACCAATAGGACTAAACTCTTACTGTCTCAAAGGTAATTCTCTTCTCGGACCTATGTAGACTGTCTTACAGTGTAATCTAACCTGTACAAATATGGGTTATAACAGTTAGAGAAGGAAAAAAATGACGTGGAATGACAATCTTGAATTTTTTCAGTCGAGATATGTCTTATTTTATTCTGTTGAAATGATGAAAAATTAAGAATTTTCAAGAATGATGTCAAAGCAACTCTATATGTGCCCAATATTGAAAGAGCAGTTAACTTGTGAGTGAACGGATCCTCATGATTCAAGAAGAATAAATATTGAAATGGCTCATGGGCTAAGTTAAAGTTGTTGGAAAGTTATACATATAAGGCATACGGCGTAAGGCTCAAAACAAAGATTGAAAATGGTTATGGTACGGATTTGGAGATTGAGACATTACAAGAATTCTAAGACTACATGATAATGTGTCATAAATCCCTACATGAATGTATATGGACGAGGTCAACGATACCATGAAGAATGGGAAAATATGCAAGTATATATTTATCATATGAAACGTGTTGATGTAAATATGTGGTATTAGCTATGGCCAAAAGAGTTCGCATTATGATGAATACATGAGGTAATAAGACCCTATAGACATGACATCTTTATCATAAGTATTAGCCTACTCGGTGAGATACCATCAAAATGAAGTTTTATCAAAGGACTTAATAGCAAGAAATATAATTTCAGAGATATACACTACGGAATCTCATATATATATGCGGCTTGAGAACACGATGGTGGTATATATATAAAATGTGTAATTCTTACATTTATCATTGTGAAGATGGTATATGTTGTGAAAAGTTATATAATGATATGTGGATTTAGCCTAAGGGAGTCACACTTGTTCAACATATTTAAGCCTGAGAAGAGAGGCGCAAGGTAGTCGTACTTGCTAGAACTGTAGTAGAGCATGGATTGAAGGGTGAAATGTTAGAGGAGATTTCAGCAGTAGAGTGAACATAAAAGAGTGAAGTGCTAACTGTAATGATGTCGTAAGGGCGGAAAATAGTGGCCCTTAGCAATATATGTTGCAGCTAGTAGCGAAGTGATACTTGGATACGAAAATGAACAAGAAAGTTCCTATGAGTATAACCAATCTATCCTATTGTCAGAATAATGAGCATATCGGCATAATGATGAAATTAAAGTCAATGTACAATGAAAGATTGACGCGGTAAAATAGAGATTTCCAATTGGGAGGGATAAATAGCCTATTGTAGTGCGTGAGCAAAATGATTGTTAATGAAAAGTTTTATGTGAGATAGAAGTTTAATAATGATTTTGAGTGACAAGTAAGAGTTTGAATTGGGTTTACACTTAAGTGGGGTTCATTGGAACAGAAAAGATTCACCTTAAAGGTAACGGTTTGAGAAATGAGATACTTTATTTACTAGAGTCGAGTTGAAGAGAAAACCTACGGTAACTTCATGATGGAATGAGTACAATTACCATAAAATGTTTGTAGGGAATCAAAGACTTATTACAAATAATAGTTACGATGTTCCGCATCAGGGGTGTTAAAAGTTATGTCTGATAGTCAAAGATTTAATGGGCAACTCGAATGTATTCCTACAACTTTGGGGACATGTGTGATTTGAATTAAATTCAAGTATTGGTGGAGAACAAGGAAGTACTTTGAATTGTACATGGGATTAAGTGGAATAAAAGGGTATTTTAATGTGGGCACACTTAGCACGAGATGAAATAGAAAAGAGTAATGTAATACGCATTCCTGAATGAGAAGAGACTCTTCTACACAAAAAAAATGCCAGTAACAAACACGGATTCAAAGAAGAGCACTAATATTAAAAGAGTGCAAGTACTATCGTGATAATGATGACTCTCGATTGTTGAAAGCTTACGGGCTACAGTAGCATGTCTATTGTGCGCATGGAAATAAATGCAATCCCAAAATTTTTGGTAGAAAAATATCACAAGGTACTCGATGGTGTCAAGGAATTGGTAAAAGTTAAGAAATAAAACTGGAACACGGATATCCATGAGTAGGTGGCAAACTAGTGTCATGAAATCGAACGAAGTGAGTTGAATTATTTTTAGAGTAAACTTGTTAGTAACAATAGCTATCAAGTTATGAATCTAATATGAGCTCTAAAGGTATGAGCAAAAGTGGGGGAATGAAATTATCATATGATGGATAAATCTGAGACAAATATGTTATTAGTCCTTGGAAGGAATAAAAGAACGTTCCAAAATAGTTTTGATGATTTGAGAATATTAAAAGTCTTGAGTGGGAAAACTTTTTCTAGAAATAGGATTCATAAAAGACAACAGACTAATTTGAAAGTATTCATTTTGATAAAATTTTAAGACTGAGTCAAAATAGATAAGTTTGCATATACCAAGTGGGTAATATAGGTTCGCTCTCACCAAGCATGAGTCATAGCTTCGAGGAAGCTGAGAATTTAGGCAGCATGGAAATGTGATATTCTATATTATCCAAAAAAAAATAGAAATTTTAAAAGTTCAATCACGGAGAGATATTAGTTTACTTCAAGATACTTCTCAGGTACAACTTGACGTATTCATGATGAAAGAATACACATATGTTAGGTAGTGATATGGGTACTATGTCAAGTGGCTATTATTAATATTGAGTATTATGCAGGTATGTAAATACTCAAAGTACAAAAGTATATACTTGAAACATTTATGGTATTTGTAAGGTCGTGTGGGCACTAAATAGTTCATCATGTTCTTTATTTCCAGTTGTTGAGTTATATTGTTATTGGTGCTCGTGTGGGGACTTGTTCTGGACATGTTAAATTTTTTTTGGATAGTCCTAGTTATAAGGGAAACAATGCCGAAATTTTCTAAGGATTTGTAAAGATAGCCAAATTTTGAGGGCCAAGTAAGTTGAGATTTTGGAAAGGAAGTATAAGATTCATATAGTCATAAGTGCCTATGCATAATGGTTGGAGATAAAAGGATGGTAAATCTATGCTTATAAGTGACTTGTAAACATTCAAGGACGAATGTTCTTAAATGGGGGAGAATGTAGCACCCCGGAAAATTTTGAAATACTTAAGCGCTATTAAGAAAGTTGATGGGAGCGAATTATATTATTTTGTGTGTAGACGAAGACTATTAATATGATGGATATTAATTGGATACAACAATAAGTGTACGAGGTATATAATAAGTGATGTGGGGTCTAAGGAGAGCCCTAAGTCTAAGTCAAGTTGAAAATTATATGATAGACAAAAGTTCCAAATGAGTACGCACAAGACCTAATTTTGGACAAGCGTATCTATATATATATATATATATATATATATATATATATATATATATATATTATATATATACACACACACACACATAAGAACTTATGTGATGGACAACCTATCAAATGAAAGATCTTTGAGTCTAGTTTCTACCGCATCAAACTGTTCGTCATTTGGATACTCCTTCAAGAGGTTATGATCAAAATACCAAAGGCTGGCAGTGAAGTACTGCCATAGCGTCCGGGTCCGTATCCGGGCTTCGAAGAGGAGTGAACTGGGGATGCGAAGCATAGGGGGCCGCGTTTGAAACCCAGAAATCTAGGCCTATAAATACAAAATCGGGGGAAGAGAGTATTTTGAATATTGGGGTTAGGATTCTTGAGGTAAAGAGGCGATTTTAAGCTCAAATCAAATCCAATCAACTAAGGTAAGTTGTTAATGATGTTTTGAGTTGATTCTTACTCAATATACATGAGTTCTAACATCATTCTTGCATCCAAATATTAGATGTCATCATCAAATCCTCAAAAACACAAAAATCACCAAAGTTGTGATTTTTCAAGATTGATCTACTAGAGGTAATTCCAATGCTTCAAACTCGTTTATTATGAGTAGTTAGAAGTATTTGAAGCATTTGTTACAAGTTTTAATGATTGAAATATTGGATTATAAAACTCTAGTTCATCGCATGATTAGTTCTTTTGAGAAAATAAGAGAGAAGATGAATAGTAATCTTGGCGATAAAATTGATGAATACAATGGACCTATGGAATAATTTGTTAGCAAAAGTTGAAAGTAATCAACTACGTAATCACCAGAATTATATATTTTGCAAGTGTTGATTATGAAAGACGATGAATAGTAACTTGGTGGCATTGGATAATTGATGTTGTATCATTAATGACATCGAATGGGTATTAAAATATAAGAATGAGGTTGAATGGTCTAGCATGTAAATCTATTTGGCGATTTGAGTTGTTGGAGGCTTCTAGCCAACTTATGAGCCATATATGAATATTAATCAATATCTTAGGTCATATTTTGATGTAATTAGAATATCTAATTGTAGATATGGACTTGTTGGTGATGTTTGAGTATTTTAATCAACATTGGAATGATGGAAACTGAAAGCATGTGAATGTTAATAAAGCAAAAGTGAGGTAAGTTGATTAAAACTTGCTCTACTTGAGGGACTTTCTCTAAAAGCATATTTCGAGTTAATACTTAAGTTGTTTGCAAATGTACTTTTGTGCTTGTGGGAAAAAACAAGTACAGATGTCTCCATGTACAAAAATATTATGTTGCATATGTAGTGTCACGTTGATTTATAAAATTTTATTTTAATCTTGTTGGAAAAATTGACACTCAAGGTAAATGTTATAAGTTTTTATCAAAACTTTCGTATTGACAAGAGTATACATATTTGAGAGCTAAAGATAAGTCTTCATGAAAAGTATTCCTTTTGGAAATTGATGAGCAGAATAGCACTTGTGGTATCTTTTAAAGATTGATGTTAAATTGCTAAAGGCTTTAACATGTAAAAGGTTGTTTATTTAATTTTTGTTCAAATGGTTTAGATTTTTTTTTATTAATGCTATGATTTGATAAAAATAGATCGTTTGAAGCTACTATGCTATGAATCTATTTTTGAAGTATCAAATGTTTAAGGAGTTACTTGTGTTTACCGAGATTGACTTCAGATATATTGTGTTCGTCATCATGAAACTTCACGTGCCGGTGTAGGCGTAGATGGCCACTTTGTGGAATAGACTACAACAGAGTGCTCTCCCTCGAGAGGATATTATTTTGTGCTATTTTTAGCATGGCTGAGTCGATTCGTACAACACTACGATGAGACGACCTGAGCAAGTAGGGTATATGATACTTGCCGCTAGGCACATAACCTAGTTGACTTTCTTATGTCGGTGATGGTATAGTACTTCCGGTGAAAGCTAAGGATGATTTTCTTATGTTTAGGCCTAAGGATCCGAAAGTTATTTCAATGACTTAAAGCAAATAATAATGATTTTGTATGATTTTATCCAAAAATCTTGGATTGATATAAATGTTTTAAAAGTTTATATTGTGGGTAATATTTTACTTGGCTTTTATTTAAAATAACAAGTATCATGAATTGATAAAATTTCTTATCGTTTTATATCAAATATTGGTGCATTATTTTTATAAAGTTTGTCCCAAAAACTTAAGTTAGAGAGAGTCTATGACACTTATTGAGTACCGCTGTGATGTACTCAGCCCTTAGGGGCCCCCCTCCAGGGCTCTACTTACTTTACATGTTTCGGGATAAGGTATGATACGTGGCATGCGGTCAGGGCTATGATGCCTCTCTTTCTGAGGCATATGGTGAGGCACCAATCCTATTTTAGTGGTAGCTATCATGTTGCTTTCTTAATTTATGCTAGTCGAGTATTAGCCCAAGTGTTTAATTTTATTCTTTGGTTTAGAGGCTCCATAGCTAGTTGTGAAACGTTGTAGTAACGGGGTTGTACACTATATACATGAAAATATATTTGTTTTACTTATTCTCATTGTTATTATCATGAAAAACGTCATGGGTGATTTTGAATTGGAAAATATTTTATCATTTAACTTGAAAATGTATATGATTTTCAAGGAGCTTCCGCAGTGAAATTGATTTTCATGCGTACAATTTGGGTGCATCACATGGTTCGGTTCGCTCAGGTCGGGTAGTATGCCGGGTGCCAGTCACGTGGTTTTGGGTCGTGACTCTATGATGTTCAAAATCAGAAATTCTACTCTTCTCGCCATGTAATTTTTGTATAGTCGATATTCCCCTTCAATAACTACCAAACTAATCTACCTCATGTTAATCCTACACAACTAGATCCCTGGATAATTCATCCTGCAGAATTTTCTCCACCTACTGGAGAAGTTTAATCTCCTTCCAAAGCTCTCTTATTTGATGAGATGCTAATGGCGCCAATGAACAGAGATCCCATTACTCTGCCTTGATCAGTGATGAGCCTTCTGTATCACCATCATAGGTAATTACTTCACCTTTTTCCTCTTCTTTAAATGCTTGACTACATGCACAATCCAATCCAACACTTATTGTTAACCCTGCTAGAAAGTACACCTACCCATCTCAACCTTAAGACTCAACTCATTCTCTAACTACTTCTTCTCAAATAACCATAACTCCACCAATGTCTACTAACGAGTCTGCTTTATCACGCAACGAAAATTGACCAGTAGCACGGTCAATGAACAATATTTTCAAACCAAAATAGGTCTTTGATTAATTAGCCACAAGAAGATCATCTCCTCTTCCATTAGCTCCTAGTTCATATCGTCAAGCTTGCCAACATCCTCAATGGGGTAATGCAATGCAAGTAGAGTTTGATGCTCTACAACGCAATAAAATTTGGTCCTTGGTACCCCCATCCCCTCATCATAATGTAATAGGATGCAAATAGATCTTCATAATCAAACATAATCATGATTGCACTATGCAGCGCTATAAAGCGCGCCTTATCGCCAAACGATATACCCAACGACCAAGCCTTGACTTTGATTCCACATTTAGCCCTGTAGAAAAACATACCACAGTTCGTGTTATTATCTCCATCGCCGTCACCTTTGATTGGCCTATCCACCAGTTAGACATCAACAATGCCTTTTTACAAGGTACTTTGCATGACATTATTTTTCATGAAACAACCTCAAGGCTTTGTGGATTCTCGATGACATTATTTTATTTTTACAAGGTACTTTGATTCCACATTATGCCTCTAACGCAGCACAAATATATATCTGATATATTAGAACGCCACAACATGTTAGATGCTAAAGGAGAGTCTACTACTCCACTGTCTACTTCATCAGTGTTGTTTCTCAGTGATGGCTCTGCTCCAACAGATGCAAAAGAGTATCGAAGAGCTATTGGTGCTTTGCAATACTTGTCGCTCACTCGTCCAGATATTTACTTTGCGGTAAAGAAGTTAGCTCAATTCATGCACTCTCCAACTGTTAAACATTGGCAGGCTGTCAAAAGGCTTCTTCAATACTTGAAGCAAACTAAAATCGAGGGTGAAATCGAAGTCAAACCCAAGGGTGAAATCGAAGTCAAAACCGATGGTGCTCTCGAGATTAAAACCGAGGGTCCTCTCGAAGCTTAAAATCAAGGATCCTCCCGAGGTCCCAACTCGAGGGTCCAATCGAGGTCGATTTCGAGGTCTCAAACCGAGGACGAAATCGAGGTCGATTTCGAGACCTCAGATCGAGGATGGAATCGAGGTCTATTTTGAGACCAATATCGAGGGCCAAATCGAGGCCAATATCGAGATCCAAATCGAGTCCAAATAAAGGCCAATATCGAGGCCAATATCAAGGTCCAAATTGAGGCCAATATTGAGGTCCAAAATCGAGGCCCAAACCAAGCCCAAAATCGAGGTCATTTTCGAGGTATTATCGACACCAACTTCAGACCGAGGGCAGAACCGAGACCCTGTAAGTTGATAACCTTTTAGTAAAGATTGGATAAGTTTGTAAATAACATTAGCCACGTATGTTTATTGGATAAGTATTAACTTATATGGAATAAGTGTTTTACCTTTATCAAGTGGATACAATAATCTGTTGAGAGACTTCCTAAGTACTATGTTTTACTCAATTTGAGGATTAGTGGCGTTTTGGTAAAGGGAAAATCATTTCTACATATATATGTCCAATTACTGTGAGTTCTTTTGCACTAAGAAAGGGACTTTGACAATAGTCGGTCCCGGTAGATATTCTGCCGACTTTAGCTTATATAAAACAAAGTGTTTAGGACAGAGTGTTAAGACACTGTATCATTGGGGAAAAGAGGAAATCATTAGAGATACATATATTCACTTCAACAATTGTAGGGAAAGGAACTCCATCTTGAAAGTTCTCTATTCCAGAGCACTGCAGGGCACGAAACTCTCTTCAAAGTACAACTTCTCCATAGTTTCATCCATCCAATTAAGGTAAGTTTAATTTTTAAGGTATTCTATTATTGGAAAATGCACGGAAGGAGTTCAAGTCATAATGATTATATAAATAGATTATGGACTCTTTTCTTATGATATGGATGCGGAAGCTCGTGTAGAACTTGATTATTGTTAAAAGGAGGTCGGGTGTCGAGTACATCATCCGATAAAGCCTCGGGAGCTTGCCGCTCTTTGATTGCTTGATTGGTATAGCTGTAGTTTTAGTTGATGTTATGGTTATTGGCCGTTATGACTTATGGAAAATATTATAAATAGGGGAAGTGCCGTCCATTTCATAGTAGACTGAGGAATTGTAACCTTTTTCATAAATTGAAGTTGGCCAGCATACATAAGGTATGTGAGACTGTCCCTTTCCTTCTTTTGCACGACTCTGATTAAACATATCCATTGAACGAGCCCCAAAGATGCTCTACTCTTAGGGACTAGTAGTACTTATATTATTTGCCCTCTTATGGGATGATTGATGTTGATGTTATTCCTTTGACCTTACGTCACTTCAAAGGGTTCATAATGTGATTCCAATGAGTCCAGCATGTAATATCTATTTTACCGTGCCGCGCTATAATCGGCCGGGCAGGCACCTATTGTGCAATCACTGATCAGTTGGGTATGATGTTACCGAGCCTTATGATGGCCGGGGTATGATATGATGACGATGAGGCCCACAGAAGCGTATGTACATGACGATGATAGTTTTTTTAAGAAGGATATATATACATATATACACACACACACACATCAAGCATTTCGTGATTAGTCGCCCTCAAAGGCACTCAGATGTTACAGGGTGTATATTCTCTGCCCCTATACACATTATTGTTACATTATGCTTTCCTGTCTTACATACTCAGTACTTTATTCGTACTGACGTCTTTTTTTTATGGACGATGCATATCGTGCTGTAGGTCCTGATAGACAAGTAGACAAAGCTCCCCCATGACAGTAGGCAGCCAGTTCAGCAGTTGTGGATGTCGTGGTCTTGGTATGCATATTTTTGTTATAGGCATTATGGGTATGTCGGGGCCCTGTTCCGGCAATGTTTGCAGCACTTATGTTCTTTAGAGGCTTATAGACAGGTGTTGACTCATGAATAGTTGGGATTGCCTTTTCGGGAAATTTACGTTTGTTGTATAGTCTTTCATGACAGCCTTGTCGGCTATGGTATATATGTTTATGGCATTACCCATCATTTTTGGTTGATTAGAATTATTGTCTATCATTTATATTGATCTCGTTGGCCCTTACAGATAATAATAAAGGTTAAATAAGGTGTATGTCAGCACTCGGCGGGTAGGACCCGGGTGCCAGTAGCGGCCCTCCGGCTTGGGTCGTGAAAAATGTGGTATCAGAGCAAGTTTGTCCTAGGGGTTGTCTATAAGCCGTGTCTAGTAGAGTCTTGATTATGGATGTATAGCGCGCCACATTTATAATCAGGAGGTTGCATGACATTTAGGGTTGTTACCTTTTTCTTGAATCTAGATCGTGCGCAGAGCCGAGTCGTAAGTATTTGTCTCTAATATTCACCATGTTCTTTTCAGCGATGCCCACGACTAGGGAGAAAATTATTAGTAGACTCCTTGATACAACTGTGGGAGAGGGTACCAGTCAGGTGCCTCCTGCCAGAGGAGGCCAAAGTGAGCCTTAGAGTGAGATGCCGTCTCAGACCTCATTTACTACTTCTCCTCCAGAAGATATTAGAAGGCACACAACATCTCCTATTCCTCCATCTAGTACTACATACCACGATATGCGGAGTGCGGTGCAGTTGTTGACTAGCTTGGTAGCTGCTCAGGCTCAGAGGTAGAATACCGGTGTTGCTGATAAACCGGTTAGTGCGAGAGTTTATGATTTTATTAATCTAGACCCTCCAGTGTTTACATGATCAGACCCTAAGGAGGACCCGCAGACTTTTATTAATCAGGTTCTTCGTACATTGAGGGTTATGCACGCTGGTGATATGGAAGCAGTAGAGTTGGCTTCTAATCGGTTACGGGATTTAGCAGTTTTCTGGTATGATAGTTGGGAGAGATCCAGGAGTCCGAACGCTCCTCTACCTGTGTGGAAAGAATTTTCTGAGGCCTTTCTTCGTCACTACTTGCCAGTTGAGATACGAGGAGCTAGAGCTGATAGATTTTTGAACCTTCGACAGGGTAACATGAGTGTGAGAGAGTATAGTATGCACTTTGACTCTTTAGCAACGTATGCTCCCCATATGGTGACCGAGATGAGCGATAGGGTGCACCTGTTCGTGAACGGGTTGGGACCACATCGGATAAATGAGTGCACGACAGCCTCCTTGGTAGAGGGTATGGATATTTCCCGTATTCAGGCCTATGCCCAGACACTAAAGGATTGTAAGTGCCAGCAAAGGGCAGACAGAGAGCAGGATAGGGGCCAGTATAAGAGGGCGAGATTTGTAGGGTATTCTGGTGACTTCAAAGGTAGTATCAGGCCCCAGTCTTTGAGGAGGTTGGCACCATCTGTAGCTAGTGCTCCTCCACAGTTTCAGAGGCCTCGATATGATCGATTTACCTATTCTGGTTCAGGTCAGAGTTCACAAGCATCAAGCTCACAGTATCATAGGGATACTAGTTAGATGAGACCCCCAACACCTCATTGTAATCAGTGCGGCAAGGCCCACCATGGACCATGCCGTTGAGGTTTCGATGTATGCTATTCTTGTGGATAGCTTCGCCATATGATGCGGGATTGTCCTGACAGAGGAGGTGGAGGTATGGCTCAGCCGACTGGATATGTGTCTGGTTCTTCCTCAACAGTTCGACCTCCAGCACGGGGTTTTCAGTAGTCGACAGGTCGTGGTAGAGGTAGAGGTTAAGTACTGAGTTCGAGTGGAACTCAAAATCGAACATATGCTCTAGTGGGTCGACAGGATCTCGAGACATCTATGGATGTTGTTACAGGCATATTGTTTGTGTTTTCTTATGATGTATATGCGTTGATTGATCCGGGATCTACATTATCATATGTTACACCCTTTGTGGCTAATAAGTCTGGCATCAAACCAGAATTAATAAGTAAACCACTTGCGGTATCTACACCGATAGAAGAATCTGTGATTGTTAGAAGGGTATATAGAGGTTGCACAGTGATGATTTACAACCGTCAAACCTCGGCAAATTTATTTGAGTTAGAAATGGTTTTATTTCAATGTGCTAATGGGAATAGACTGGTTGGCCTCATGCTATGCAAATATTTACTGTTGTACGAAGGTGGTTAGGTTTCAGTTTCCTGGTGAACCCGTCATCGAATGGAAGGGGAACATTGCTACGCTGAAGGGTAGGTTTATTTCTTATCTTAAGGCAAGGAAGATGATCTCAAAAGGTTACATTTATCATCTCGTTCGCGTTAGGGCTTCGGAGGCGAAGCCGCCCACTTTACAATCAATCCCCGTGGTCAATGAGTTTCCAGATGTTTTCCCAGATGAACTCTCAGGTCTTCCTCCTGAAAGGGAGATTGAATTTAGCATTGATGTGTTGCCAGACACTCAACCGATCTCTATTCCCTTATACAGGATGGCTCCAGCTGAGTTGCGAGAGTTGAAGGCGCAATTGAAGGACTTGCTGGATACATTAGGCCTAGCACTTCACCTTGGGGTGCGCCAGTCTTGTTCGTACGGAAGAAGGATGGGTCGTTAAGAATGTGTATCGATTATCGACAATTGAATAAGTTTACTATAAAGAACAAATATCCACTTCCAAGGATCGACGACCTATTTGACCAACTCCAGGGTGCAAAGTATTTCTCGAAGATTGACATACATTCAGGGTATCATCAGGTGAGGGTCAAGGAGAAGGATATTCCAAAAACAGCCTTCCGGACAAGATATGGGCATTTTGAGTTCTTGGTAATGTCGTTCGGGCTAACAAATGCCCCAGCAGCTTTTATGGATCTCATGAATAGTTTATTCAGGCTCTATCTCGATGTGTTCATGATTGTATTCATTGATGACATTCTGGTGTATTCTCGTTCAGAGACAGAACATACGGGCCACTTGCGGATAGTATTACAGACCCTTCGGGATCGTAAGTTGTATGCTAAGCTCTCCAAATGTGAATTCTGGCTAAACTCAGTAGCATTCCTTGGCCATGTGGTATCTGACGAGGGTATTAGTGTGGTTATTCAAAAGATCGATGCAGTGAAAAATTGGCCAAGACCTACAACACCGTCAGAAGTCCGCAGTTTTCTAGGGCTAGCAGGATATTATAGGAGGTTTATAGAAGGGTTTTCCTCTATATCAGCACTATTGACTAAGCTAACACAGAAAGCTACCAAGTTCCAATGGTCTGACGCTTGTGAACATAGTTTCCAGGAACTAAAGAATCGGTTGACCTCCGCGCCAGTGCAGACCCTCCCAGAAGGAACAAAAGGGTATATGGTATATTGTGATGCTTTAGGTGTAGGTTTGGGGTGCGTATTGATGCAACATGGGAAGGTGATTGCCTATGCATCAAGACAATTAAAGAAGAATGAAAATAATTACCCCACTCATGATTTGGAAATTGGCTGCAGTGATATATGCTTTGAAGATATGGCGGCACTACTTACACGGTGTCCATGTTGACATCTACACAGATCACAAAAGTTTACAATACATTTTCAAGCAGAAGGAGTTGAATTTGAGACAGCGGTGTTGGCTTGAATTACTGAAAGATTACGACGTCGAGATATTGTACTATCCCGGTAAAGCCAATGTTGTGGCAGACGCTCTCAGTCGTAAGTCAATTGGAAGCCTAGTACACATTGAGGCAAGTAGATAGAGGTTGACTAAAGAGCTTCATCAGCTAGCCAATATGAGAATTAGATTGTTAGAATCTGATGACAGAGGTGTTACTATACAGAATACGTCAGAATCATCTTTGGTAACCGAGGTAAAAGCACGGCAATATGAAGATCCTACCTTGGTACGATTGGGAGAGAGCATTCAGCAGGGTAAAATTTCAGCTTTCGAGATCGGAGGGGATGGGACGCTAAGATTCCAGGGCCGATTATGTGTGCCTAATGTGGCAGGATTGCAAGATAAGATTATGATTGAGATCCATCAGTCCCGATATTCCATTCATCCCGGTTCGACCAAGATGTATCATGACATCAAGGAGCAGTATTGGTGGGATAACATGAAGAAGTCTATTGCAGAATTTGTAGCCCAGTGCCCTAATTGTCAACAAGTAAAGATTGAGCATCAGAAACCCGGTGGATTGATTCAGAATATAGAAATTCCAACCTGAAAATGGGAGGTGATTAATATGGACTTCATTGTTGGGTTACCTCGCTCTTATCATAAGGTTGACTCCATCTGGGTGATAGTTGATCGACTTACAACATGTGCCTATTTTCTGCCAGTTAAGACAACTTACACAGCTGGAGATTATGCGAAGCTGTATATCAAGGAGATTGTTAGGCTTCATGGTGTGCCGGTGTCTATTATATCAGACCGAGGAGCTCAATTTACAGCTAACTTTTGGAGGTCCTTTCAGAAGGGTTTAGGCACACAAGTGAATCTTAGCACGGCATTCCATCCGCAGACTGATGGACAGGTTGAACGTACCATTCAGACACTTGAAAATATGCTACGAGCATGTGTTTTAATTTTTCAAGGGGAACTAGGATGATCATCTGGCACTCATAGAATTCGCCTACAATAATAGCTACCATTCAAGTATTAAAATGGCTCCGTACGAGGCACTGTACGGGAAGAGATGTAGATCACCAGTTGGATGGTTTGAAATCGGTGAGATAGAATTATATGGGCCAGATTTGATTCACCAAGCCATTGAGAAGGTTAAAGTGATACAAGAACGACTGAAGACGGCACAAAGCAGGCAAAAATCTTATTCGGATGTTCGACGTCGTGACCTGGAATTTGAGGTTGGTGATTGGGTTTTCCTGAAGATCTCGCCGGTGAAAGGTGTTATGAATTTTGGAAGAAGGATAAACTAAATCCGCGGTATATCGGGCCGTACAAAATTCTTCGACGAATGGGGTATGAGTTAGAATTGCCATCCGAATTGGAATTTGTCCGCCCGGTATTCCATGTATCTATCTTGAGGAAATGTATTGGAGACCCTTCTCGGATCGTCCCTATCAAAGGTGTGCAAGTTACGGAGGATCTGTCATATGAAGAAATGCCAGTAGCTATATTAGACCGACAAGTCCGCAAGCTAAGAACAAAGGATGTAGCTTCCGTTAAAGTATTGTGGAGGAACAAGAATACGGAAGAAATGACATGGGAAGCAGAAGATGAGATGAAGTCTAAATACCCTTACCTATTCCAGATTGAAGATAACGAGGACGTCGGGAGAACGCAGGACACATTAGAATGTGAAACATCTCTATGAGACTCCCCATAAACCCTTACATTCGAGGACGAATGTTCCTAAGGGGGGGGGGGAAGGATGTAACATACCGCACCTTTTGAGAAATAATGAGCCTAGACCGAAAAAAAACCTAGGTAAAAAATCGAGGGCTCAATCAAGGTCCAAACAAAGGGTACAAACCAAGGGTCCAAATCGAGGGTCCAAATACGAGGGTGAAATCGAAGTCAAAACCGAGGGTCCTCTCGAAGCGTAAAATCAAGCATCCTCCCGAGGTCTCAAATCGAGGGTCCAATCGAGGTCAATTTCGAGGTCTCAAACCGAGGACGAAATCGAGGTCGATTCCGAGACCTCAGATCGAGGATGGAATCGAGGTCAATTCCGAGACCAATATCGAGGGCCAAATCGAGGCCAATATCGAGGTCCAAATCGAGGCCAATATCAAGATCCAAATCGAGGCCAATATCGAGGTCCAAAATCGAGGCGAAACCGAGGCCAAAACCGAGCCCAAATCAAGGTCATTTTCGAGGTATTATTGACACCAAATTCAGACCGAGGGCAGAACCGAGACCTTATAAATTGATAACCTTTTAGTAAAGATTGGATACGTTTTTAAATAACATATGCCACGTATGTTTATTGAATAAGTATTAACTTTTATGGAATAAGTGTTTTACCTTTATCTAGTGGATACAGTAATCGGTTAAGAGACTTCCTAAGTACTACGTGACATGTGACGATGTTTTACTCAATTTGAGGATTAGTGGAGTCTTGGTAAAGGGAAAATCATTTCTACATATATATGCCAAATTACTCTGAGTTCTTTTGCTCTAAGAAAGGGACTTTGACAATAGTCGGTCACGGTAGATATTCCGCCGACCTTAGCTTCTATACAACAAAGTGTTTAGGATAGAGTGTTAAGGCACTGTATCATTAGGGAAAAGAGGAAATCATTAGAGATACATATATTCACTTCAACAATTGTAGGGAAAGGAACTCCATCTTGAAAGTTCTCTATTCCAGAGCAGTAAAGGGCACGAAGCTCTCTTCAAAGTACAACTTCTCCATAGTTTCATCCATCCAATTAAGGTAAGTTTAATTTTTAAGGCATGCTATTGTTGGGAAACGCACGGAAGGAGTTCAAGTCATAGTGATTATATAAATAGGTTATGGACTCTTTTCTTATGACATGGAAATTGGTGGTGGTGCGGAAGCTCGTGTAGAGCTTGATTATTGTTAAAAGGAGGTCGGGTGTCGAGTACACCATTGGATAAAGCCTCGGGAGCTTGCCGCTATTTGATTGCTTGATTGGTATAGCTGTAGTTTTAGTTGATGTTATGGTTATTGGCTATTATGACTTATGGGAAATCTTATAAATAGGGGAGGTGCAGTCCATTTCATCGTAGACTGAGGAATCATAACCTTTTTCATAAATTGAAGTTGGCTAGCATACATAAGGTATGTGAGACTGTCCCTTTCCTTCTTTTGCACGAATTTGATTAAACATACGCATTGAACGAGCCCCAAAGATGCTCTACTCTTAGGGACTAGTAGTACTTATATTATTTCCCCTCTTATGGGAGGATTGATATTGATGTTATTCCTTTGACCTTACGTCACTTCAAAGGGTTCAGAATGTGATTCCAATGAGTCAAGCATGTAATATCTATTTTACCACGCCGTGCTATAGTCGGCCGAGCAGGCACCTATTGTGCAACTATGTATATGTATATGTCTTACTCTATGAGCCGCGCTATAGTCGGCAGCCATTTTACTTTACCGGGCCGCGCTATAGTCAGCCGGGCAGGCACCTATTTTGCAACCACTGATCAGTTGGGTATGATGTTACCGAGCCTTATGATGGTCGGGGTATGATATGATGATGATGAGGCCCACAGAGGCATATGTACATGATGATGATAGTTTTTTTTAAGAAGGATATATATATATATATATATATATATATATATATATATATATATATATGTGTGTGTGTGTGTGTGTGTGTGTGTATAGATCAGGCATTTTGTGATTAGTCGCCCTCCAGGCACTCAGATGTTACAGGGTGTATATTCTCTGCCCCTATACACATTATTATTACATTATGCTTTCATGTCTTACATACTCAGTACTTTATTCGTACTGACATCTTTTTTTTGTGGACGCTGCATATCGTGCTGCAGGTCCTGATAGACAGGTAGACGAAGCTCCCCCACGACAGTAGGCAGCCAGTTCAGCAGTTGTTGGCGAGATCCCTTCTCCGGACTTGCCGTGGTCTTGGTATGCATATTTTGGTTATAGGCATTATGGGTATGTCGGGGCTCTGTTCCGGCAAAGTTTGCAGCACTTATGTTCTTTAGAGGCTCATAGACAGGTGTCGACTCATGTATAGTTGGGGTTGCCTTGTCGGCAAATTTACGTTTGTTGTATAGTCTTTCATGACAGCCTTGTCGGCTATGGTATATATGTTTATGGCATTACCCGTCATTTTTAGTTGATTAGAATTCTTGTCTACCATTTATACTAATCTCGTTGGCCCTTACAGATAATAAGAAAGGTTAGATAAGGTGTATGTCGGCACTCGGCAGGTAGGGCCCGAGTGCCAGTCGCGGCCCTCCAGCTTGGGTCGTGACAAATAAGTTTATCAGTTTTGAAATGGAGAGAGTACGATCAAACATCTCTATAACAGCTTTATTTGTTCTAGATATTTTTGGTTGTTATAACGAAGTGCAATTATAAAGAACATATATTATAATATAACATGAAAAAAACTTGACTTTTATAGTGAATGACTATTATATAGCGATGTTGTTATAGAAAGGTCTGACTGTAATTATTTTTCTCAAATCACAAACCCCCTTGAACTACCGAGAGTATAGTTTAATTTGAGGTATTTTTATATTAAGAATTGAGTTAATTTTTTGAATGGATGAAAATAAAATACTGTTACGTAAACTAGTAAAGGGAGTATTCAATCGAGATTCAAAGTATGCCGGAAGCACTCCCATACAAGGATAAACTTTTTGTGGAAGCTATGATCATATAAAAACTTAATTTATTAGGAAAAATATATTTTTATTTATTTAATTACTTCAGCATGTCCTTTCACGTGCATTCTTTTTTATAATGGGTGATGATGATATTCGAACCCAGCTGAAGCTTTGATATCATATTGAGTGTTTGACTATCTCATCTAAAACGTTAAATTATTTAAAAAATTATACTTTTATTTACTTAATTATATCTTGAATATTTCTCTCGTAGGTAGGGATATGATATAGCCATCTAAATGCCGCCGTCAAATGATAAATAATAGTCATGTAATTAATTTGAATTTCATTATCACGAATTGAATATTTTGATTGATTATTCAAACTGGATTTCATATTATCACGATTAACGAATGGGAATAATATGATTACTTTTCTCACTCTTCTATGGAAAAAAATTAAGCGAGAGTAACCAGAGGTGAATACAGAATACAAACTTTATAGATTTAAAATTTAAGATTCTTAACACTGAACTTGATTTTTAAAATAATCGGTCTAGACCTACTATTTATTGCAATATTAGTGAATTTAGACACATAAATTTATATTCCACGTGGATTAAGGCTGATAGCAACAGAACTTTTATATATAACGATTACACACTCATGTTAAGGATCCGAAAGTTAGTTTAATGACTTAAAGCAAATGATAATGATTTTGTATGATTTTATCCAAAAATCTTGGGTCGATATAAATATTTTAAAAGTTTATATTGTGGGTAATATTTTACTTGGCTTTTATTTAAAATGACAAGTATCATGAATTGATAACATTGCTTATCGTTTTATAGCAAATATTGGTGCATTATTTTTATAAAGTTTGTCCCAAGAACTTAAGTTAGAGAGAGTCTTTTGACACTTATTGAGTACCGCTGTGGTGTACTCAGCCCTTAGGGCCCCCCTCCAGGCCCCTGCTTACATTACATGTTTCAGGATGAGGTATGATACGTGGCATGCGATCATGGCTAGGATGCCTCTCTTCCTGAGGTATTTGGTGAGGCACCGCTCCTATTTTTGTGGTAGCTATCATGTTCTTTTCTTAATTTATGCTAGTCGGGTATTAGCCCAAGTATTTAATTCTATTCTTTGGTATAGAGACTCCGTAGATAGTTGTGAAAGGTTGTAGTAACGGGTTGTACATGACATACATGAAAATATATTATTTTACTTAGTCTCATTGTTATTATCATGAAAGGCTTCATGGGTGATTTTGAATTGGAAAATATTTTTATCATTTAACTTGAAAATGTATATGATTTTCAAGGAGCTTCCGCAGTGAAATTGATTTTCATGCATATGATTTGGGTGCATCACATGGTTTGGTTCGCTCGGGTCGGGTAGTGTGTCGGGTGACGGTCACGTGGTTTTGGGTTGTGACACTATGATCTTCAAAAGCAGAAATTCTACTCTTCTCACCATGTAATTTTTGTAGAGTCGGTATTCCCTTTCAACAACTAGCAAACTAATCTACCTCGTGTTAATCCTACACAACGAGATCCCAGGATAATTCATCCTGCAGAATTTTCTCCACCTACTGGAGAAGTTTAAACTCCTTCCAAAGCTCTCTTATCTGATGGGATGCTAATGGCGCCGATGAACAGAGGTTCCCGTTACTCTGCCTTGATCAGTGATGAGCCTTCTGTATCACCATCACAGGAAATTACTTCACCTTTTTCTTCTTCTTTACATGCTTGACTACCTGCACAACCCAATCAACACTTACTATTAACCCTGCTGGAAACTACACCTGCCCTTCTCAACCTCAAGACTTAACTTATTCCCAAACTACTTCTTCTCAAATAACCATAACTCCACCAATGTCCACTAACGAGTCTACTTTATCACACAACAAAAATCGACCAGTAACACAGTCAATGAATAATATTTTCAAACCAAAAGAGGTCTTTGATTATTTAGCCACAACAAGATGATCTCCTCTTCCATTAGCTCCTAGTTCATATCGTCAAGCTTGCCAACATCCTCAATGGGGTAATGCAATGCAAGTAGAGTTTGATGCTCTACAACATAATCAAATTTGGTACTTGGTACCCCTATCCCCTCATCATAATGTAATAAGATGCAAATAGATCTTCATCATCAAACACAATCATGATTGCATTATGGAGCGCTATAAAGCGTGCCTTGTCGCCAAAGGATATACCCAACGATCATGCCTTGACTTTGATTCCACATTTAGCCCTGTAGCAGAACATACCATAGTCCGTATTATTATCTCAATCGCCCTCACCTTTGATTGGCCTATCCACCAGTTAGACATCAACAATGTCTTTTTACAAGGTACTTTGCATGACATTATTTTTTACGAAACAATCTCAATGCTTTGTGGATTCTCGATTTCCATATCATGTCTACCTCTTGAAGAAAGCTATTTATGGTCTACGCCAAGCTCCCTGTGCTTGGTATCTGGAGCTTCGTTCTTTCTTGATTTCTTGTGGTTTTACTAATGCTTGTTCTAATACCTCTTTGTTCATCTATTATTGTGGTGACTCTCTACTATTTCTTCTACTGTATGTAGACGATATTATTATATAGGTAACTCGAGGTCGTCTTTTCATTCTATTATTACTAGATTGGCCTCTTAGTTTTCTCTTAAGGATTTAGGCAGCCTACACTACTTCCTCGGTGTAGAAGTTACTCCATACAATGGTGCCTTACTTCTGACGCAACACAAATATATATATGATATATTAGAACGCCACAAGATGTTAGATGCTAAAGGAGTGTCTACTCTACTGTCTACTTCATCAGTGTTGTCTTTCAGTGATGGCTCTGCTCCAACATATGCAAAAGAGTATCGAAGAGCTATTGGTGCTTTGCAATACTTGTCGCTCACTCGTCCAGATATTTACTTTGCGGTAAACAAGTTAGCTTAATTCATGCACTCTCCAACTGGTAAACATTGGCAGGCTGTCAAAAGGCTTCTTCGATACCTGAAGCACACAATAACTTGTGGCTTACACTTCAAGAAGTCTTCTTCTTTGCCCCTGACAGCATTTTCTGATGCTGATTGGGCTGGAAGCCATGATGATTGCGTGTCTACATCAGCCCACTTAATTTTTCTTGGTTATAATCCGATCAATTGGTCATCTAAAAAGCAGTGTACAGTTGCTAGATCATCTACTGAAGCAGAATATAAAGCAGTGGCTACTGTAATGGCTGAAGTGAACTTGCTCTCTAATCTTCTTCGTGAACTCTCTCTAAAGCAACTCAAGTTACCAGTTATATATTGTGACAATATTGGTGTAACTTCTCTTTGTAAAAAATCCTGTTTTCTATAGTAGGATGAAGCATGTAGCCATTGGCTTTCATTTTGTTCGACACCAAGTTTCCAAGGGAGAAATTGTCGTGCGATATATACCAACATGTGAACAATTAGCGGATCCACTAACAAAGGCCCTACCTAAGTGGCAGTTCCTCCAACAAGTCAACAAGATTGATCTTCTTTCTATCCAGCCCATCTTGCGAGGGCATGTAAAGGGATTCAGAATCACAATGACTTCTCATTATCTACGTGATTCAGTTAGTTTTAAATTGCTATCAACTAGAGTCCTAGTTTTACGGACATTCTAACTTTTGTGTAAATATCTGTTGTACTTATTTATTTAAATTTGAATTCACAAATCCACTGTATAAATGTAGACAACAAAGGCAATGGAAAAGCA